>JAVIAB010000145.1:25463622-25573433 GCA_032433765.1 Megaustenia siamemsis
ATCATCACCATCATTACTGTCATTTTGATCATCAACACAATTAATGTCATTTTTATCATCACCATAATTACTGCCATTTTGATCATCAACACAATTACTGTCATTTTGATCATCACTATCATTACTGCCATTTTGATTATCACCACCATTACTGTCATTTTGATCATAAACACAATTACTGTCATTTTGATCATCAACACACTTACTGTCATTTTGATCATCACCATCATTACTGCGATTTTGATCATCAACACAATTACTGTCATTTTGATCATCACCATCATTACTGCCATTTTGATCATCAACACAATTACTGTTATTTTGATCATCAACACAATTACTGTCATTTTGATTATCACCATCATTACTGCCAAGTTGATCATCACCATCATTACTGCCATTTTGATCATCAACACAATTACTGTCATTTTGATCATCACTATCATTACTGCCATTTGATCATCAACACAGTTACTGCCATTTTGATTATCACCACCATTACTGCCATTTTGATCATCAACACAATTACTGTCATTTTGATCATCACCACCATTACTGCCATTTTGATCATCAACACAGTTACTGCCATTTTGATCATCACCATCATTACTGTCATTTTGATTATCACCACCATTACTGCTTATTTTGATCATCACCACCATTACTACCATTTTGATCATCACCATCTCTGTCATCACATTACTGCCTTCATGATCATCACCATCTCTATCATCACATTACTGTCATTTTGATCATCACCATCATTACTATCATTTTCATCATCACCACCATTACTGCCATTTGATCATCACCATCTCTATCATCACATTACTGTCATTTTGATCATCACCATCTCCATCATCACATTACTGTAATATTGTAATTTCATCACGACCATTACTGCCATCATATACTATCTTTGAGTGTTATTACATATTCCAACAATCATACATTTTAACATATCTTGTTTTATATTTTCATCTCTGATTGCATATAAAGGTCTGAGCTTCGGATCACCGAGACGAAATCCTGAAGAAATTTAATTTTAACAATTTGGTTCAAGTAATTTGAAAATATTGGCAGACAAACATTAAGTTCAAATATCGGTAGGCTGAAACAATCATCATCATGTGCCATACCGATTGGCGTATGCGATCATGTCCCTCCACAATCTTCTATCTACAGTGCATCGTATCAGTTCTGTTGTTGACTGTTTTCCATGCCATGACACCAAGCTATCCAGTATTTTCTCTCTTTGTCGTTCGCGATCTCTCTTTCCTTTTATTTTGCCAGTTGTAACCAAGTATTCCAACTTTCCTCTTCTCATGATGTGCCCGAAAAATGTTGATTGCTTCTTTCTGATGTTTTTTAATAGCTCCCTTTTGTGAGCTGAAACAATAGCATACATTTTTCCAGAGCTTTCAATTAAAGTTCCCCTTCATATTTCATCGTTTCTAATCTGTCTTATTCATAATTTTATCAGCTTTGTCATATACAAAGTAGACCTTGTTTGTCTTTTTTGGTTGCAAAGTGAATAGATTCTGTACATTGTTTTTTTTCTTCTACCTCTTCTGATGATTGTCTGTTGATGTTAATTCTTTCTGAGAGATATGATTCTAAGATATTCGTTGATAGGTCTAGGTCTATTGAGAAGCTGACTCTGTGTTTTTCTCTTTCTGGAATTCCGATTCTCGAGAACCTTTTTATATTGATTATTTTTTAAAATGTATCTTTAACATGGTCTTTGGACATTCTAGTGTTGTATGTCTTCTTCTTCATCATATTATTCACTAAACTTTGGAGCAGCTCTCTAGCGTTTTTTTTTTTTTCGTCATAAACTCATCTACTTTTTTGTGTCATGGTTTATAGTAGCGATATATATTTTTTTTTGCCCAATCATCTGACTTCTATAATCTTTGTGCGCAAAGTAATATTTCCGGACTTTTAGCTTAATACATCCGACTAGTGTACACGTTTTGTTCACCATATATGTAATCTCTCTTTGATTCCTTCTCTCTTAGCCTAACACATCCGACTAGTGTACACGTTTTGTTTATCATGTACATAGTCTCTCTTTGATTCATTCTCTCCTAGCCTAACACATCCGACTATTGTACACGTTTTGTTCATCATGTACGCAGTCTCTCTTTGATTCATTCTCTCCTAGCCTAACACATCCGACTATTGTACACGTTTTGTTTATCATGTACATAGTCTCTCTTTGATTCATTCTCTCCTAGCCTAACACATCCGACTATTGTACACGTTTTGTTTATCATGTACATAGTCTCTCTTTGATTCATTATCTCCTAGCCTAACACATCCGAATATTGTACACGTTTTGTTTATCATGTACATAGTCTCTCTTTGATTCATTCTCTCCTAGCCTAACACATCCGATTATTGTACACGTTTTGTTCACCATGTACGTAGTCTCTCTTTGATTCATTCTCTCTTGGCCTAACAAATACGTGTATTGTACACGTTTTGTTCATCACGTCTCTCTTTGATTCATTCTCTCCTAGCCTAACACATACGTGTATTGTACACGTTTTGTTCATCACGTCTCTCTTTGATTCATTCTCTCCTAGCCTAACACATACGTGTATTGTACACGTTTTGTTCATCACGTCTCTCTTTGATTCATTCTCTCCTAGCCTAAAACATCCGACTATTGTACACGTTTGTTCATCACGTCTCTCTTTGATTCATTCTCTCTTAGCCTAAAACATCCGACTATTGTACACGTTTTGTTCATCACGTCTCTCTTTGATTCATTCTCTCTTAGCCTAACACATCCGACTATTGTACACGTTTTGTTTATCATGTACGCAGTCTCTCTTTGATTCCTCCTCTTTTGGTGCGACAGTTGATCTGCTTCAGGGTCATCACTTGCAAGCAGAGTAATATCTTGATCTGTTTGATTATTCTTTGTTCTTGTTTCAGTTGCACTCGTATTTCCGTCAAACAAAACAAACATCTCAGCATTGAATTCTCTACATAATTTGTTTTCTTTTTTTCAATTCTACCTTTTAAAATGTGCGCTGCCTTCTCTTTCTTGTCACACACTCCCTTTATGTTTTTGTTCGTACCGCATTCCATACATCCTTCCGTCCATCTATTCCTTCCACATTCTATCCGTCGGTTCGTCCATCCACCCATCTTATTCCAGAAGACTTTCATATTGACAAAGTTAAGTTATTGATCCTTCCTTGTCTGGGACTCTTGCCTCGTGAGATATAAATCATATCAGAACATTTCATTTGACCCCGATATGGACTGAAAATAAACCATTTCCTTCTTGTCTCGAATATAAACCGACCGACCCACTTCACCTTCCGTTAATATGTAAATCTCGGGTTCACGAATTTAAACCAAAGCTTTATAGCAAAATGAGCTATTCCAAACTAAACTGACCGTATAGTTAAAAAAAAAAAGTAAAGTACCCACGTCACGCCAGGTGTATAGGGAATATAGTGTTAGTGACCATAAATTTTACAGACCTTCGGCACATGATTTTTGAGGTAATGTGGTACGTATTACGCTCGTGCCGCTTTACTTTCCCAGAAAAAATCCCGGTACCCATTATAGGCTGGGTGAACCGGAAGCCGTCGCTTGGGATCGAACCCTACCTCTTGTCCTTTGTAGTCCAGTTCACTAACCACTGAGCTATCGCGGCTCCCGACCGTATAGTACATTAACAATAAGAAGAATTAAAGTACATATGATCGTTAATAGTCGAGTGCCACTATACCTGCGAAGCGTTGGTGACTGATTGTGCTCCTACTGCCTCGAAGTTTCTGGGTTCAATTTTAGGATGAGGCGAATTGTTGTCAGAGCGACACAGCTTCGGGGTTTCACCCAGCTTCTAAAAGTGAGTTAGTTCCCCTCGGGTAGAAGACAACATCTAGGCCGGAAGTCACAGTTCTCTACAATTGACGATTTGCTACTATAGTTCGTTCACAAATTCCTGCCCACAGAGTTGATCAATTATCTCGGAAACTGTTTGATGTATTTCTGTAATTCTTTTTCATGAAATCTTATCTTTTTTACAAACCTTCAGATTTTATAACATTTAAGTACAAAGGTAGTTTGAGTTTTGCACAAATCGTTTTTTGTTATATAATTTTAGGAAAATATCAAACCTTTAAACAATAGATTTTACTGTAAATTATGTTAATTTTCTAACAATGCAAGCCAAAAGCGTATCCGTACTACACTGAATAGTAATAAAACCGACCTCTTTTAGATTCCTTGCAAGAGTGCATGTACAATAACACAGTTACCGTAATAATGTTCCGAATTTCCATTTGTTTACGATGAATGTTGATATTGTATGACAGGGAACAGTTGGCTATGTTCACTTTCTGCGCGGTTTCGCCTTATGTCTTTTGGCGTGTGCTGAAACTGCTGCGATGGGGACTACAGTTATCTTTCGTTATTTGGGAGATGAGTTAGTAATTCGGATGATTACGCTGGCACGGGCGGTTGGGCAATTATGGATTTTAATTCGTTTGCAGTGAGCCTTCTATAACCAAATAACCAAATAACAGTTACCGTTTGCATAGTAATGAATTTACACTTTAGACTCTTCATGGTTTTAAAAATCAAGTGGTCACTTCCATTGTTTCTTCCTAATATTGGAAATTAGCTCTCTTTTTGCTTTGACCTCTCTCATAACATCTTCATTACTCTTCTTAGCTGCCCATGGTGCTCTCAACATTCTTCTGTAAAACCACATTTATCTAATTATAGAAGAATATAAAAAATAGAAGGTAACTAATTATAGAAGAATATAAAAAAATTGAAGGTAACTAATTATAGAAAAATATTTAAAATATAAGGTAACTAATTATAGAAGAATATAGAAAAATAGGAGGTAACTAATTATAGAAGAACATAAAAAATAGAAGGTAACTAATTATAGAAGAATATAGAAAAATAGAAGGTAACTAACTATAGAAGAATATAGAAAAATAGAAGGTAACGAATTATAGAAGAATATAGAAAAATAGAAGGTAACTAAGAATAGAAGAGTTTAGAAAAATATAAAGTAAATAATTATAGAAGAGTATAGAAAAATAGAAGGTAACTATTTATAGAAGAGTATAGAAAAATAGAAGGTAACTAATTGTAGAAGAGTATATAAAAATAAGGTAACTAATTATAGAAGAGTATAGAAAAATAGAAGGTAACTAATTATAGAAGAGTATAGAAAAATAGAGGGTAACTAATTATAGAAGAGTATAGAAAAATAGAAGGTAACTAATTATAGAAGAGTATAGAAAAATAGAAGGTAACTAATTATAGAAGAGTATAGAAAAATAGAAGGTAACTAATTATAGAAGAGTATAGAAAAATAGAAGGTAATTAATTATAGAAGAGTATAGAAAAATATATGGTAACTAATTATACAAGAGTATAGAAACATAGAAGGTAACTAATTATAGAAGAGTATAGAAAAAATAGATGATAACTAATTATAGAAGAGTATAGAAAAATAGAAGGTAAATTATTATTGCATTCAGTGATTGAGTTTACAATTACTCTTGCTCGACGCAGTGTTAGATTAGTATAATTGTATCTATTTTTTAGGGGTCATCGATAGCCTAGTTTGGGAACCACCCGAATGAGTTATCAACGTTCGGACAACCCGTGGTCGATTCCTGCTGGAAGCAATTGGATTGTACTGAAAATACACCTGCGGTCGACCAGCCGCTGGCAGAAATGGGTACCAGGGTAGTACTCTGGGCAGGTGAGAAATGTCGCCACGCATCGTGAGTTTCAATGCTTCAAGCGACACTATGCAGAAGTCACCGAACATTTCTGGATAGCCGGCCGAGCACATATGGGTGAAAACTCGCGTGCTAAGACGCCGGTTCGAGTCTCGTTCTTTACCTTACCTTTATTATTGAGTACCCAGTAACTAATTACATTATCTAGTCTCTATTTAGTAGTATCATTCTGTATGTTCTATTTATTGAAATATTGAGTAATTTTATTATTTTTTAGTTTCATTTAATTCAGTTTTGTTTTAATATAATTATTTTCTTATTTTCTTAGATATTTTTTCTTCTGAATTCCTTTGAAAATATTTTTCTCGTTTCCGTAAAAATCGAGTTCCATCTTTTTATAACATTTTCTTTCTCAGTATTATGGAATCCCTTTGTCCCCATCATTCCTGGCTTATCCTTCATCACTAGTAATATACTTCTAGACAGTATCCCCAAGATTAACAATACATTCTTCATAATTCTACGCCAAATCCTATTAGTTCTGAATACATATTTTTAACTTCTAATGTGTTTTGTTAATAATTAACGTGTTTGTTTTGGAAAATTATTGGTAAATCCGAGATCAATAAATGTCAGAATAATTTCCTCGTGAATATCGGTTAAATTATATCACATGTCCATGTTTGTCTGATAACAGGAGAATATTCATGAGAGCGACGAGTAGAATTGAGATAAGAGAAATTGTGCTTTGACAGGGGAAAGAAAGACTAATGTGCATCGTAAATCTGAATTTTAAGATTACAAAAGACAGATGTGGATCGTAAATAAAAATTGTCATATTATAAAAGACAGATATGTACCGTGAATCTAAATTATGATTTTATAAAAGACAAATGTGCACTGTTTAATTTTAATGTTAATATTGTAAAAGACACATGTGCACTGTTAATCTTAATTTGGATATTATAAAAGACAAATTCGCAATGTTAATCTTTATGTTGATATTCTAAAAGACAAATACCCATTATTAATCTTAACGTTGAATTTATAAATAATAAATGCGCACTGTTCATCTTAACGTTGAATTTATAAAGACAAATATGTACTGTTATTCTTAAAGTTAATACTCTATTAGATATACTTGCTTGCTTACGTTCGCCCGATGACTAAAGTATTCTAGAGTATTCGTAGACTGTAGAATTCCTCTTCGTCATCCGCCCTTAAAGGACGTTAAGTGGACGTTTCTGCGTTGTGTTGTGGTTTGCAGTATAACTTTTATATTGCGCCTTTCGGCCCAATACATCCGACTTCAGCACGACATTTTTGAGTACCGGGTTGTCTTCCCTCTTCGATCCCTGCTCGCTTGACCAGACTAGACAGGTTAGTCTTTTACTGGAGGCACCACGGAGAGGTGGAGCAGGGCCTGGATGGTTTTGATTCCCCGATCCTGGCGCAAGCCATCAGCTGTGGGTCGCTGACAACTTCCAGATCTGGTGCTGGGAGGCGCGCCTTCCCTCCAGATATGAAATATGTTAATCGTATTTTAGATATTATAAAAGACAAAGGCGCACAGTTAATCTTAATGTTGATATTATAAATGTCAAATATGCACTGATAGTTTTATTTGTGATATTATAAATGTCAAATGTGCACTGATAGTTTTATTTGTGATATTATAAAAGTCAAATGTGCGCTGATAGTTTTATTTGTGATATTATAAAAGTCAAATGTGCGCTGATAGTTTTATTTGTGATATTATAAAAGTCAAATGTGCACTGATAGTTTTATTTGTGATATTATAAAAGTCAAATGTGCACTGATAGTTTCATTTGTGATATTATAAATGTCAAATATGCACTGATAGTTTTATTTGTGATATTATAAATGTCAAATGTGCACTGACAGTTTTATTTGTGATATTATAAATGTCAAATGTGCACTGAAAATCTGAATGTTAACTGTAGAAAACACAAGTAAAAAGTAAATAAAGTACCCCCGTCACACCAAGGAGCGTATAGGGAATATGGTGTTAGTGACCATAAATTTTACAGACCTTCGGCACATGAATTTTGGGGTAATGTGGTCGGTATCACGCCCGTGCCGCTTTACTTTCCCAGAAAAAATCCGGTACCCATTAAAAGCTGGGTGAACTGGAAGCCATCGGTTGGGATCGAACCCTACCTCTTATCCTTTGTAGTCCAGTTCACTAACCACTGCGCTATCGCGGCTCCCTAAAAAACACAGACAATAATGGAAGGTTGAAATAGATAAATAGATAGAAAATAAATAAATAAACGCAGAAAGCTGTGACCAGATATCCAGGTATAAAATAGCAATTTAATGAACTATGTTCCCCTGTCCTCTTTGTTGTATGTTTCCATTTATTTATAAAGCAATTTGTTGCATGTAAGCATATTTTACAGTGTTAATGATAGCTTATTTTACATTAATAAGCTCTTGTGCATCTTTACTGTATTTGACAATTTATTGGAATTGTAATGTAGCGTATCTTATTTACACGTTGATACTGCAGTGATTATTTTGTCGTCTCTCGCATTACTCTGGTCCATCTTACCCTTCTTCTTCAATTCATAACTCCCTGGAGCCCTTTTCACTGTAGAAGGTAAATAATTTGTGAACAATATAGAAAAATAGAAGGTAACTAATTATAGAAGAATATAGAAAAATAGAAGGTAACTAATTATAGAAGAATATAGAAAAATAGAAGGTAACGAATTATAGAAGAATATAGAAAAATAGAAGATAACGAATTATAGAACAATATAGAAAAATAGAAGGTAACTAATTATAGAAGAACATAGAAAAATAGAAGGTAACGAATTATAGAAGAATATAGAAAAATAGAAGATAACGAATTATAGAACAATATAGAAAAATAGAAGATAACGAATTATAGAAGAATATAGAAAAATAGAAGGTAACGAATTATAGAAGAATATAGAAAAATAGAAGGTAGCGAATTATAGAAGAATATAGAAAAATAGAAGGTAACGAATTATAGAAGAATATAGAAAAATGAAGGTAACGAATTATAGAAGAATATAGAAAAATAGAAGGTAACGAATTATAGAAGAATATAGAAAAATAGAAGGTAACGAATTATAGAAGAATATATAAAAATAGAAGGTAACGAATTATTGACGAATATAGAAAAATAGAAGGTAACGAATTACATTATAGTAAAACCAGTTTTCAGATATAATGGGCAAATATCTAGTCCGTGTAAAACAACTTTGTGTTCACCTAACAATTAACCTAAGACATGCTGACGATACTGTACTCATCATCATCATGTACCCTGCCGGTTGGCGTAGGCGATCATGTCCCTCCACAATCTTCTATCCACAGTGCATCGTATAAGTTCTGTTGTTGACTGTTTTCCATGCCATGACACCAAGCTATCCAGTATTTTCTCTCTTTGTCGTCCGCGATCTCTCTTTCCTTTTATTTTGCCAGTTGTAACCGAGTATTCCAACTTTCCTCTTCTCATGATGTGCCCAAAAAATATCGATTGCGTAAAACTAGAAGAAAATCCTAAAGATCAGGGAAGTTATACAGGGAAGGATTCAGAATAAAATCAATACTGAATTAGATGAGCAACAATTTGGATTCAGGAAAAACAGTGGGACAAAAGAAGCCATATTCAGCATGAGAACATTGATTGAAAAGTACACAGAAGTAAACAAACCAATATATGCCTGCTTTATAGACTACACCAAAGCTTTCGATAGAATACACCATAACCAACTCATAGACTGCCTAAAGATATAAATCTAGATGACACAGACATACGACTAATTTGTAATTTGTACTGGGAGCAAACAGCAATAATAAAATATAACAAGGAGAACTCTACACCCATGGACATAAAAAGAGGAGTAAGACAAGGATGCATCATATCACCAAGCTTGTACAATCTATACACTGAGAAAATCTTTAAAAACATCTCAGAGATACCAGGCCTAAACATTAATGTAAAGATAATCAATAACCTAAGATATGCTGATGATACTGTTCTACTAGCAGAAAATCCTAAAGACCTACAACAATTGCTTAATATGATAAACATAACAAGCAAAAAATATGGACTAGAAATGAATATCAAAAAGATTAAAACTATGATCATAAACAAAGAAAATTCTCAAGACCTACAATTAAATATCACAGTTGAGGGAATACATCTGGAGACAGTCCAGAGTTACAACTACCTGGGACATACTATAACCAATGATGGAAAATGCAAACTTGAAATAAACAAAAGAATAGGTATGGCAAAAAGTAATTTTAATGCCATGAAAAATATACTAACAACAAAACAAATATCAGCAGGGCTGAAACTAAGAATGGCAAAATATTACATCTTCTCAATATTCCTGTATGGTGCAGTAACATGGACATTAGACAAGAAAACAGAACAGAAAATTGAAGCCTTTGAAATGTTGATTTATAGAAGAATAAGTAGAATTGGATAGAAACCAAAGATAACAAACGATGAAGTTGTAAAACAACTGCAAATAAAAAGAGAACTACTAAATACAATTAAGACAAGACAAATGCAATTTTTGGGGCATGTTAAAAGACACGACAGCCTACTAAAAGTAATATTGGAAGAAAAAAAACAAGGTAAAAGAGGCAGAGGCATACCAAGACTAACATGGACGAGTAACATCAAAAGATGGACAAGTCAATTTATGACAGCCTGCACCATCAAAGAAAGAAACAGAGTAGAATGGCGATCCATGGTAGCCAACCTTCGTTGCGGAGAAGGCACTCTATGATGATGATGATGATCAAACAAAGATAATACTCAAAACCTACAAGTGGATATCAAAATTGAAGGAATAGACCAGGAGACAGTTCAGAGCTATAACTACCTTGGACATACTATAACCAGTAATGGAAAATGTACAACTGAAATACACAAAAGAATAGGAATGGCAAAATGTAATTTTAATGCCATAAAAAATGTACTAACATCAAAACAAATAACACTAGGGATAAAACTAAGAATTGAAAAATGTTACGTCTTCTTAACATTCCTATATGATGTAGAATTATGGACATTAGACAAGAAATCAGAACAGAAAATTGAAACATTTGAAATGTGGATATATAGAAGAATAGGTAGAATTGGATGGGAAAAAAATCAAACAAACGATGAAGTTTTAAAACAACTAAAAATGAAAAGAGAATTACTAAACACAATTCAAACAAGACAAATGCGATTTTTGGCCATGTTGAAAGACACAACAGCCTACTAAAAGTAATATTGGAAGGGAAAATAGAAGGTAAAAGAGGCATACCAAGACTAACATGGACGAGTAACATCAAAAGCTTAACAAGTTAGGCTATGACAACCTGCACCATCAAAGCTAAAAGACAGAGTAGAATGGTGCTCCATGGAAGCCAACTTTCGTTGCGGAGATGGCACCTTATGATGATGATCATCAATTTATCTAGTACCGACATAGCAAGCCGAGTGAGGACATTTCCTGCTTGCATCAAATTTCCTAAGATAATTAGTGGAACAATTAAGTAAAATTTCCGACAAATGTTTAAATATCGTTTACATAAACTTTAGTTGAACATGAAAACTTAGAGACACATCCGGTTGTAAATGGTTGTTTGATTGTGTTTGTTGTGTATCAATCTTGGTGAGTGTTTACACACGTCATCATGTGCCATCTTCGCAGTGAGTGTTACGTCATTGTTCTCTTTCCCTACCTTCATAAAGTAACAAAAAGTAAAGTACCCCCGTCACGCCAAATGCCGTATATTAGGGAATATGGTGTTAGTAATATGCCTTCGGCACATGATTTTTGGGGTAATAAGGTCGGTATTTCGCCCGTGCCGCTTTACTTTCCCAGAAAAAATCCGGTACCCATTCAAGGCTGGGTGAACCCGGAAGTCCTCGGTTGGGATCGAACCCTACCTCTTGTTCTTTGTAGTCCAGTTCACTAACCACTGAGCTATCGTGGCTCCCTCCCTACCTTCATGGTACACTATATCTGCTCTCTCAGGGGGCCTCGGTAGCCTAGTTGGGAAACCACCCGACTAGACTACCGACGTTCGGACAACCCGTGTTCAATTCCCGCTGGGAGCAGTGTGAATTGTACTCGTGGTTGGAATAAAAAAAAAAATACCCCCACGGTCGACCCAGCCGTTGGCAGAAATGGGTACCAGGATATTATCCTGGGAAGGTGAGGAATGTCTCTTCGCATCTGAGTTTCGATGCTTGAGGCTACACTATACAGAAATATCCGAACATTTCTGGATAGGCGGCCGAGCACATATGGGTATATACTCGCGTGCTAAGACGCCGGTTCAAGTCTCGTACTTTACCTTTACCTTTTATCTGCTCTCTCAGTTTGGGTAAAAGCCTTCATCAAGTGTAACATACAACCAATTTGTTATAAAGTTTTTTTTCTACAATACTTCAAATAGTTTTTATCTGCCTGTGCGGCGAGGAACCTCTGTGCACACGGCTGCTAGGGGAAAAATGGATTAACACGCAAAATTCAGTTCCTAGTCTCTAGGGACTTCGTCAGAGTTGAATGCTGGCGAACGGAACAACAACAACAACAACAACAACAACAACAACAACAACAACAACAACAAATAGTTTTTTATTGTTTTTTATTTATTTATAATTGTTATAGTTTGCTTTGAGAACTCAAAGAGGCCAACACAAAAAGGGAGCTCTTAAAAACATCAGAAAGAAGCAATCAACATTTTTCGGGCACATCATGAGAAGAGGAAAGTTGGAATACTTGGTTACAACTGGCAAAATAAAAGGAAAGAGAGATCGCGGGCGACAAAGAGAGAAAATACTGGATAGCTTGGTGTCATGGCATGGAAAACAGTCAACAACAGAACTGATACGATGCACTGTAGATAGAAGATTGTGTAGGGACATGATCGCCTACGCCAACCGGTATGGCACATGATGCTGATAGTTTGCTTGTTATACTTGATACAGGTATTAAATGTGTAATTTATATGTTCTGTGCGGCTATACCCGTGACCCAGAATAGCATTTAATATTTTGTGTATGTTATATGTGTGCTTATCTCAAACGTAGTTTAATTTAGTTTAGTTTAAATTAATTTAGTTCTGTTCAGTTTATTTTAGCTGGGTTTATTTTAGTTTAGTTTATTTAATATCGGGAGCCGCGATAGCTCAGTGGTTAGTGAACTTGACTACAAAGGACAAGAGGTAGTGTTCGATCCCAACCGACGGCTTCCGGGTTCACCCAGCCTTAAATGGGTACCGCGGTTCCCTGTTTCATAATTTCATTACTTTTATTTCCCGTCAATCCATCCACTTATCATAATTGTCAAGTAAATGACAATTTCTTGTGACACGTACAACAGTAGACTACACACGTACAACAGTAAACTGCACACGCACAACAGTAAACTACACACGCACACGCTTTACACTCGCCGCCATGATTAAAGTAACCCAACAAGAAACATGTCCGAGGAAATGATATATCAGGTAGGCTGATTTCCTTCACTAACTCTTTAATCCAACCGGAAATCTAAGGAACGCCATTTTGACAAGAATCATATAATTTCAAGAATGGAGAGTATTGATTGGTTAAAAGCCAAGTTATATTTTTATGTTTAGAATGGCTGAATATGTCAGGTAGTTAGAGAAGGAGAAATAATGGAAGAGGCTGGAGATTAAATGAGCGATCTACACATGTTTTGTATGACCTGGGGGATAAAAGAGGAATAAATTAAATATAAACAAAGCGAAGACAGGAATAGAAATGAAATATTCAGGGCCGCTCTGGGGAAGTTCATTCTAATTGCTTGTGGGAAGAGAGTAATAGAGTGATTGAAAAAATGAGACGTGTGGGGGACAAGTCAAACATTGTTTACAGTGTCTATATTGCATATCTTGCAGTGCGTTGGCACCCTCTCTCATGAATCATGATCCCTATTTACCAACTTATATTTATAATTACACCAGCACTGCTATTCTTTGCCTATTCTCCGCTTACATTTATTATTATTATCAATACAGATTCTTCCATTTTATATTCCAGTTTATCTCACTCTCCCCATTTTGTTATTTCTATTTCATTTCTATATAGCTGCTTTTATACAATTCCTGTCTGACACTACCATCCTATGCACCCGTCCTCCATAATCATAATATTACGCCTCATTTATCTCCTTGTTATCTGAGACACGTCTGTGTTTGTTTGCTCGTTTTCACTACTATATTTCACACTTCTCTATCCTTTGTTGTGCCACTCTTGACTCCCTCTCACACTTCATTCAAACACCTTCCAAACTCATCCGACTCTTCGTCTAATCACGTGACAGATTTCACCCCCTCTCACATCTCATCCCATTTGACTCACAGTCATATATTCGCTATATATATATTATCAAACTTGTGTGCTTAAAACAATATTATATGGATCTGAAACCTGGACAAGATACTCAAACCAGGAAAAAAGACTAAATGTCTTCCACATGCGATGTCTCCGCAAAATAATGCACATCAAATGTCAGGACAAAATAACCAACTTAATTGTCCTGCAACGTGCTAAGACCCTAACAATCATGTCGATGCTCAGAAGTCGAAGACTAAGATGGCTGGGGCTTGTCCAGCGAATAGAAGAAAACCGCATTCCTAAGCAAATACTATATGATGACCTAATACACGGAAAAAGACAAATCGGCAGACCTAAGCTACGATATAGAGATATATGTAAATCATGTTTGAAAGACTTCTCCATTTGTGAAAATGACTGGGAACATCTGGCAAGTAATCGCACATCATGGAGAACTTGTATAAGGAAAGATATAACATCATTTAAGACTGTGCTAAGGCAAACCGTAGAAGAGAAAAGACTCATAAAAAAGGATGGAAAACCCTGTGAACCAGTGGGCCTGACTTGTTCATTCTGTGGCCGCGTGTGTTTGTCAAACATTGGTAGAATTAGCCACGAGAGAAGCTGTTTGTCAAACATTGGTAGAATTAGCCACGAGAGAAGCTGTTTGTCAAACATTGGTAGAATTAGCCACGAGAGAAGCTGTTTGTCAAACATTGGTAGAATTAGCCACGAGAGAAGCTGTTCGGCAAAAACAAAACCTAAACAAAATACACAATAGCCTCCACTAGACCGTCTGACAAGGCGAAAAGGGCCTACATCTATTCGCTGGAAGCTTTTGGATCTTGCCTCAGTGAATGTTCCTTAAACATTGTTTAAATTGGCATATTTTTTATGATTTCTTTTGGGCTACAAAAGAAATAATTGATAAATATACTCCTGCGATATCAGTGATTTGCTACATAAAAAATAAACACTGATATCACAATTTTTTTTTATTACTTTCGTCTTTAGTTCTTTGGTTATGGAAGGCCCCGGTATCACTGCAAACGAATTAAAATCCATAATTACTCAACCGCCCGTGCCAGTGGGATCATCTGAATTACTAACTCATCTCCCAAACAAAGAAAGGTAGCTGTAGTCCCCATCATAGCAGTCGCAGCACACGCCAAAAGACATAAGGCTAAACCGCACAGAAAGTGAACACAGCTAACTGCTCATTGTCATACGATATCATCATTCATCGTAAACAATTGGAATATCGAAACATGATCAAAACGGATGAAACACACAGCTCACGGTGTGCACAGAGCACTTAACTCAGCAGCTCCTTACTGACGTCTATGTTGGTTTACTCGCTCTACCTTTCACTAAAATAAAGGACAAACACCGAGACTGGATTCCATTCACAGAGGCATCAAGTGTTCGTCTTTTTCTTTTTTATGGCGGGCAAAATAAAGTCAGACCCAGGCACCTCGTGATGACTGCACTCTCACTGAGTATGCGGCCTTTATTTTCATCACCTATAAATCCATAAAATCACCCATAAAAAAAGACAGAGGTAATGGTAACAACAAAGAAAAAGACATCACCTCAGTGCAAAATAAAGACAAGTGGAACAATATTAAAACAGGTAAATGAATTTAAATATTTGGGAACTTTGTTAACCTCAGACGGAAGATGTACAAAAGAGGTGAGATGCAGAATGGCTCAGGCAAAAGCAGCTTTCCAAAAAAAATGAGGAAGATACTATGCAATCTATTTTTGACAATAGAAACATGAAAAAGAGTTCTTAAATGTTATGTAGAGCCAGTCTTAACATATGGGTGCGAATCATGGACAATAGGACAACAGACAAGAAAATCAATGGAGTCTGTAGAAATGTGGTTTTACAGAAGATTGTTGAGAGTACCATGGACAGCTAAGAAGAGTAATGAAGATGTTCTGAGAGAGGTCAAAGCAAAAATAGAGCTAATTTCCAATATTAGGAAGAAACAATCATCATTTTTTGGTCATGTAATGAGAAGAGATCAACTGGAATATATTGGAACAACTGGAAAAATTGAGGGACGAAGAGATAGGGGGAAGCAAAGAGAAAAAAATACCCGACAGCTTAAGAGAATGGCTTTGGCAGAAGGTCAACAACAGAAATGATAAATAGCTGCCGAGATCGAAAGTTGTGGAGAGACATGATACCCTACGCCAGTAGGCCCGGTACTTGATGATGATGATAAATCCATAAGTACACCCCAGAAATGGAATATTGTCTTAAGATAGTTTTTTTATATTTTCAAACCGTGCGTGCTTTTTTTTGTTTAATTACACCCGTTCTATTCAGAACATACGGAATGTATATTAGAATTCAATATGTTTGTGGTTATATGTGATTTAGTTAACAACAGAAAGTTACACACGTTTTTAATATTTGAAATTAACATTTTTATAAGCATTAATGTACAAAAACACCGGCAACTTATTTTAGGCCACTAGACACATATAACATACAAATATTATTCACATATAACTAATAACAGTTATACACATATAACTAACAACATTTAGACACATATAACTAATAACAGTTATACACATATAACTAACAACATTTAGACACATATAACTAATAACTAACAACCGTTAGACACATAACTAACAACTGGTAGACACATATAACAAACAACTGTTAGACACATATAACTAACAACTGTTAGACACATATAACTAACAACCGTTAGACACATATAACTAACAACTGTTAGACACATATAACTAACAACTGTTAGACACATATAACTAACAACCGTTAGACACATATAACTAACAACTGTTAGACACATATAACTAACAACCGTTAGACACATATAACTAACAACTGTTAGACACATATAACTAACAACTGTTAGACACATATAACTAACAACTGTTAGACACATATAACTAACAACTGTTAGACACATATAACTAACAACTGTTAGACACATATAACTAACAACATTTAGACACATTTTGGAGCGCCTTTCCGTTATGTTTCTTGCTTTGATGGTGCAGGTTATCATTGGCTGACTCGTCCATCTTTTGATGTTGCTCGTCCATGTTAGTCATGGTCTGACTTTGCCTCTTTTACCTTGTACTTTCTCTTCCAAGATTACCTTTAGTTGGCTGTTGTGTCTTTCAACATGCCCCCAAATTCCCATTTGTCTTGTTTGAATTGTATTTAGTAGTTATCTGTTCGTTTTTAGTTGTTTCAAGGCTTTATCATTTGTTTTCTTTTCTTTCCATCCAGTTCTACTTATTCGTCTATATATCCACATTTCAAAGGCTTCAATTTTCTGTACTGCTTTCTTGTTTAATGTCTGTGTTTCTGACCATACAGGAAAGTTGAGAAGAATATCATTTTTCTATTATTAGTTTTAGCCTTGGTGTTATTTGTTTTGATGTTAGTATGTTCTTCATGACATTAAAATTACTTTTTGCCATTTATATTGTTTCGTTTATTTCAGTTGTACATTTTCCATCACTGGTTATAGTATGTTCAAGGTAGCTGTGGTTCTGAACTCTCTCCAAGTCTATTCCTTTAAGTTTGATATCCACTAGCAGGTTCTGAACTCTCTCCAAGTCTATTCCTTTAAGATTGATATCCACTAGCAGGTTCTGAACTCTGTCCAAGTCTATTCGTTTAAGTTTGATATCCACTAGCAGGTTCTGAACTCTGTCCAAGTCTATTCCTTTAAGTTTGATATCCACTAGCAGGTTGTGAACTCTCTCCAAGTCTATTCGTTTAGTTTGATATCCACTAGCAGGTTCTGAACTCTCTCCAAGTCTATTCCTTTAAGTTTGATATCCACTAGCAGGTTCTGAACTCTCTCCAAGTCTATTCCTTTATGTTTGATATCCACTAGCAGGTTCTGAACTCTCTCCAAGTCTATTCGTTTAGTTTGATATCCACTAGCAGGTTGTGAACTCTCTCCAAGTCTATTCCTTTAAGTTTGATATCCACTAGCAGGTTGTGAACTCTCTCCAAGTCTATTCCTTTAAGTTTGATATCCACTAGCAGGTTGTGAACTCTCTCCAAGTCTATTCCTTTAAGTTTGATATCCACTAGCAGGTTGTGAACTCTCTCCAAGTCTATTCGTTTAGTTTGATATCCACTAGCAGGTTCTGAACTCTCTCCAAGTCTATTCGTTTAGTTTGATATCCACTAGCAGGTTGTGAACTCTCTCCAAGTCTATTCCTTTAAGTTTGATATCCACTAGCAGGTTCTGAACTCTCTCCAAGTCTATTCGTTTAGTTTGATATCCACTAGCAGGTTGTGAACTCTCTCCAAGTCTATTCGTTTAAGTTTGATATCCACTAGCAGGTTGTGAACTCTCTCCAAGTCTATTCCTTTAAGTTTGATATCCACTAGCAGGTTGTGAACTCTCTCCAAGTCTATTCCTTTAAGTTTGATATCCACTAGCAGGTTGTGAACTCTCTCCAGTCTATTCCTTTAAGTTTGATATCCACTAGCAGGTTGTGAACTCTCTCCAAGTCTATTCCTTTAAGTTTGATATCCACTAGCAGGTTCTGAACTCTGTCCAAGTCTATTCCTTTAAGTTTGATATCCACTAGCAGGTTGTGAACTCTCTCCAAGTCTATTCCTTTAAGTTTGATATCCACTGCGCAGGTTCTGAACTCTCTCCAAGTCTATTCCTTTAAGTTTGATATCCACTAGCAGGTTCTGAACTCTCTCCAAGTCTATTCCTTTAAGTTTGATATCCACTAGCAGGTTCTGAACTCTGTCCAAGTCTATTCGTTTAGTTTGATATCCACTAGCAGGTTCTGAACTCTGTCCAAGTCTATTCGTTTAGTTTGATATCCACTAGCAGGTTCTGAACTCTGTCCAAGTCTATTCGTTTAAGTTTGATATCCACTAGCAGGTTCTGAACTCTCTCCAAGTCTAAGTCTATTCCTTTAAGTTTGATATCCACTAGCAGGTTCTGAACTCTCTCCAAGTCTATTCCTTTAAGTTGATATCCACTAGCAGGTTCTGAACTCTCTCCAAGTCTATTCCTTTAAGTTTGATATCCACTAGCAGGTTCTGAACTCTCTCCAAGTCTATTCCTTTAAGTTTGATATCCACTAGCAGGTTCTGAACTCTCTCCAAGTCTATTCGTTTAGTTTGATATCCACTAGCAGGTTCTGAACTCTGTCCAAGTCTATTCGTTTAAGTTTGATATCCACTAGCAGGTTCTGAACTCTGTCCAAGTCTATTCGTTTAGTTTGATATCCACTAGCAGGTTCTGAACTCTCTCCAAGTATATTCCTTTAAGTTTGATATCCACTAGCAGGTTCTGAACTCTGTCCAAGTCTATTCGTTTAGTTTGATATCCACTAGCAGGTTCTGAACTCTGTCCAAGTCTATTCGTTTAAGTTTGATATCCACTAGCAGGTTCTGAACTCTGTCCAAGTCTATTCGTTTAAGTTTGATATCCACTAGCAGGTTGTGAACTCTCTCCAAGTCTATTCCTTTAAGTTTGATATCTACTAGCAGGTTCTGAACTCTCTCCAAGTCTATTCCTTTAAGTTTGATATCCACTAGCAGGATCTGAACTCTCTCCAAGTCTATTCCTTTAAGTTTGATATCCACTAGCAGGTTCTGAACTCTCTCCAAGTCTATTCCTTTAAGTTTGATATCCACTAGCAGGTTCTGAACTCTCTCCAAGTCTATTCGTTTAGTTTGATATCCACTAGCAGGTTCTGAACTCTGTCCAAGTCTATTCGTTTAAGTTTGATATCCACTAGCAGGTTCTGAACTCTCTCCAAGTCTATTCGTTTAGTTTGATATCCACTAGCAGGTTCTGAACTCACTCCAAGTCTATTCGTTTAAGTTTGATATCCACTAGCAGGTTGTGAACTCTCTCCAAGTCTATTCCTTTAAGTTTGATATCCACTAGCAGGTTCTGAACTCTCTCCAAGTCTATTCCTTTAAGTTTGATATCCACTAGCAGTTCTGAACTCTCTCCAAGTCTATTCCTTTAAGTTTGATATCCACTAGCAGGTTCTGAACTCTCTCCAAGTCTATTCCTTTAAGTTTGATACCCACTAGCAGGTTCTGAACTCTCTCCAAGTCTATTCGTTTAGTTTGATATCCACTAGCAGGTTCTGAACTCTCTCCAAGTCTATTCCTTTAAGTTTGATATCCACTAGCAGGTTCTGAACTCTCTCCAAGTCTATTCCTTTAAGTTTGATATCCACTAGCAGGTTCTGAACTCTCTCCAAGTCTATTCGTTTAGTTTGATATCCACTAGCAGGTTGTGAACTCTCTCCAAGTCTATTCCTTTAAGTTTGATATCCACTAGCAGGTTGTGAACTCTCTCCAAGTCTATTCCTTTAAGTTTGATATCCACTAGCAGGTTGTGAACTCTCTCCAAGTCTATTCCTTTAAGTTTGATATCCACTAGCAGGTTCTGAGTTTTTCTTTTGTTTATGATCATAGTTTTATAAATATCGCCTTATGTCCCAGAAATGTGATCGTGATATTTCCCGTACTGAGTTATCTGACCTGATCCAATTAGCGTGGTCGTGGTGTCTTCGTGGAGGAGTAGACTGCTATAGAATCGGTTTGATGAGCCTGATGCAAGCAGTCTGGTATGTGACGTTGATTTCTTTCAGATAAGAAACGTTTTACGTCAATCCTTATTCAATGCTGTCACCTCTAGTGCCGTTCTTCGTAGACAGACGATGTAATGTTTGACTCAAACTCAGTTATCTCGTCTTTAGGGTGCTCATTGATAACATTCATAAATCACTCGTCTTCTTGAATTGCCATATGCATATTTACCACTTGCTATAGAATTCATTTTACAATTGCACTAAAATTATGACATTTCCGTCAACCTGACTGAAGAAAACGGGTTTAATCGATTTATTCTTCGATTACTTGATTTCAATATAACTCTGATAACACAAACAAACTTCACAATATCTTATCAGATTAATAAATCAATAGGTAGCTATGATAACATCTAGGGAAAATCCGAAAAAAATGTTTTTAAAATCAGATACATTTGATTATACCAATTGGAGGCAAAGGCGCGCCTCACAGCAACAGAGCTGGAAGTTGTCAGCGACCCACAGCTGATGGCTTGCACCAGGATCGTTGAACCAGCACCATCCAGACCCTGGTCCATCTCTCCGCGGTACCTCCAGTAACAGACTAACCTGTCTAGTCTGGCCAAACGAGTAGGGATCGAAGAGGGAAGACAACCCGGTACTCAAAAATGTCATGCTGAAGTCGGATGTGTTGGGCCGAAAGGCGCAAATATCTCAGTTATACTGCAAACCACAACACAACGCAGACACACCCACTTAACGTCCTTTTAAGGGTGGATGATGAAGAGGAATTCTATAGTCTACGAATACCCTAGAATACTTTAGTCATCGGGCGAACGCAAGCAATCATTATAACAATTAGATTTTCATATTAGATTTTAGATATCAAAGATTCAAATAATATAATTGTACAATTTTGCCAGGATATTTAGGCCTTAAAGGCATTAATAATATAAGAACGAATTAGGTCAGAAATAAACATTTGAAGCTTCGATGCTGCTTGTACAATGATCTCAATCAATATTTATATTGAAGTTTTAAAGTTGCGCGAAATTACTATTATTTTGTGTGTAATTACAAATGATATCAATTAAAGCATGCATCAGAAACGGGCATGTTTCTCTGTGTTAATAAAACGATTTGCAATGTGAAAATGAACGATTAATTCTCGCTTCAAGTGATTTAGTGAGGCCTAGCTTGTGACGTTAAAGGATGATAATATACATGAAGCACTCATCTGCTAAGCTTAACATGCCAGGTCGAACAGAAGTGGGCACAGGGAATACACACAAATTTAGCGTAATGGTAAACCCTAGAGCAATTGAGTAAATGCACATGGGGCGTCGATAAGAAAAGCATTATTCGTACAATACAGAGTAGAAAAATAAACACGGTATGATAGTGACTGACAGTTAAAACATGGACATGAGTGAGACATATTGATACCACAGGGAAATAATACTCCTTTATGATACGTCAGTCCGTTGACTACAATAAACAGTCATTGGATGCGTCCGTGACAGGAAATCACTGAGTTAGATGTCACGGGTGCCCAGCAGTCGTTCATCGATAAACCGCTGTCACTAATTTTTTTTTTTTAAACCGAACTTCTCCTCGTATCTCTCATGTTATCTTTGCCAGGCTCCGTCCGTGGACTCCTTTCACTAGAGATGTCAACAACAATGCATACAGCTCTGTTTATTTACCCCTATCCAGGTTATGATCGTCCGTTAAAAACAATAAAAACTTCACGGCATTTTTTAGATCTGTATCAACCCCGTGACACCTCCCATATCTTCAACATAAACTGTTTCTTGTCTGCAGATTTCATCTTTTTACCCCCACGCTAATTATTCTTCATTTCCAGCATATTTCTCTGCTTCCTTGTCTAAAACAGGGTAATTTTTTAAAGCCAAATATGTTTATCAAATAGCTTCATGCATCTTAAAACAAGAATCATATTTTACAAACATTTTTTATCTAATTTTATATTACCCGTTTTCATATTTTTTTCCCCACTTTTCCAGGGACACTTCTATATTTTTACATCAACGCAATTTTTTTCTATTTTTTTTCTATAAATATTCTGAAACTGAGACATGCTCTTTATAAGTTTTCTCTACAAAAGAAATAAAAGTTGTCATTATATTATATTGTCAAAGAGAACTAGCAGATGGATAGAGAGAAAGATGAGTGAGTGTTGCACATTTACAGTTACAACTAAGATGTGGAGAGGGCACTGGCAAGGAACATGTAGTGTATTAGTTATTGGTTATGGAAGGCCTCGGTATCACAGCAAACGAATTAAAATACATAATTGCTCAACCGCCCGTGCCAGTGGAATCATCCGAATTACTAACTCATCTCCCAAACAAAGAAATGCAACTGTAGTCCCCATCGTAGCAGTCTCAGCACACGCCAAAAGACATAAGGCGAAACCGCGCAGAAAGTGAACACAGCCAACTGTTCCCTGTCATACGATATCATCATTCATCGTAAATAAGCGGGATATCGAAGTAGGATCAAAACGGATGAGACACACAGCTCACGGTGTGCACAGAGCACTTAACTCAGTAGCTCCTGCAACAAGCCGGACTTGGAATATGAGGAAACTGCAAGAAGGAACACTTTTCAGACATAGCCTTCAATGGTTCCTGCCGCCTATTCACCATATACCATGGGAGTTCACGTCCTCCCGAAAATGATGATCGTCATAGCACTTGATGATGTTAGGCCATCATTGATGACTCCAATTCCAAACATATAGACACACAGTGGTGGTAAGTTATAATTTCCAATCCAACAGAAGCCACATGACCTGTAGTTAGTAAAACCACAGAGAGAATATGATTTTATGACCTTCACTGACTCACTCTTAGATGTAGTGTATGCATAAATATAACACAGCCAGAAACGAGAAACCTATCGCGTAATAAGAAGACTTATCAACCAACACAGAACTGGAGTCGTCTGTCGCTGGAGACTGCGGGGCTTGTTGAGAAGGGGATCTGAGCACCTATGGAGATGTCCGGAATGCAATGATGATGACCCGCAAATAACGCACCAACTCACTGATGTTAGTGTTCATATTTTGTTAAGGGGTTACACTGAGATCACAGTTTGTATTGAGATGATAGAGTATACCATCTTGTGTATGTGAAATAAATATAGGAGCCAAGCTGTTAATATGATTAAAAAAAAAAAAAGTAAAGTAAAGTACCCCCGTCACGCCAAGTGGTGTATAGGGAATATGGTGTTAGTGACCATAAATTTTACAGACCTTCGGTACATGATTTTTAGGATAATGTGGTCGGTATTACGACCGTCCCGCTTTACTTTCCCTGAAAAATCCGCTACCCATTAAATGCTAGGTGAACCGGAGGCCGTCGGTTGGGATCGAACCCTACCTCTTGTCCTTTGTAGTCCAGTTCACTAAACACTGAGCTATCGCGGCTCCCTGTTAATATGATAATCACGCTAAAATATTATTATCACGAAGTAGTAATTTCCCTAGAGGTCATATCACCTGTCATATAAAGCTCCAAGAGAAGTAAATGTTGACATATGACAAGTTCTGTCTACTCTCTCAATGGAACCAGTTGCATTTCACCCTGGAATTACCATATCCGCCCAGCACTTGCCACAGCATTTCCCAAAACTCGTCGGTAAAATCTGTTGACAAATTCACTCCGTACACGTAATACCGGACTGCACAGACGACGATTACAAACTTCCTTTGTCGCTTCTGAGACACGCATAGCTGGTGTCAGTGGCTCACCATTGCTCTCCGTGGTCAGGTAACCATTCTGGCTGAGACACGCATAGCTGGTGTCTGTGGCTCACCATTGCTCTCAGTGGTCAGGTAACCATACTGGCTGAGACACGCATAGCTGGTGTCTGTGGCTCATCATTGCTCTCCGTGGTCAGGTATCCATACTGGCTGAGACACGCATAGCTGGTGTCAGTGGCTCACCATTGCTCACCGTGGTCAGGTAATCATACTGGCTGAGACACGCATAGCTGGTGTCAGTGGCTCACCATTGCTCACCGTGGTCAGGTAATCATACTGGCTGAGACACGCATAGCTGGTGTCAGTGGCTCACCATTGCTCACCGTGGTCAGGTAACCATAATGGCTGAGACACGCATAGCTGGTGTCAGTGACTCACCATTGCTCACCGTGGTCAGGTAACCATACTGGCTGAGACACGCATAGCTGGTGTCAGTGACTCACCATTGCTCACCGTGGTCAGGTAACCATACTGGCTGAGACACGCATAGCTGGTGTCAGTGACTCACCATTGCTCACCGTGGTCAGGTAACCATACTGGCTGAGACACGCATAGCTGGTGTCAGTGACTCACCATTGCTCACCGTGGTCAGGTAACCATACTGGCTGAGACACGCATAGCTGGTGTCAGTGACTCACCATTGCTCACCGTGGTCAGGTAACCATACTGGCTGAGAAGACGAAAATAGTCACATGTAAGAAGATGATGACGTTTCACCTTGTCCAGAACCAGGCCACACTCAGTGCTAGAGTTGCCAGCGAACTTATCGGCTATTTCATGTGTGTGAGTGTGTACACCAGCATCAACACACCCAGGCTAACCCGCTAACTTCACATCCACCCAGGTGCTACATCTACTCCTGTAAAGTAAAGTACCCCCGTGACGCCAAGTGGCCTATAGGAAATATGGTGTTAGCGACCATAAAATTTACAGACTTTCGGCACATTATTTTTGGGTAATGTGGTCGGTATTACGCCCGTGCCGTTTTACTTTCCCAGAAAAAAATCCAGTACCCATTAAAACATCCACTCCGGAGGCTGAACTCGGACTTCATTTCCCAACATTGTTTGCGATGGTACTACCGTTACCTTTAAATATGAGAACATGAAATAAAAGGTATACACCACACCCGGGAATGGAAGTAATTAGACATGTACTGAAGCACAATGAATCATCCTGGCTACCACAAAATAACAAATGTATCTCAACGATGATTACAGTACCTTTGAATGATTTTGACAGTTTACTGTCTCCTGGCTTAAGGCCATGACAAACTAAATAAACGCGTGCACAACCTTCCGTGGACAGATGCACCACTGTGCACATGTTATTATTAAACATGGTAGCACAATCTACATACAATTTTGGCCTGTGAGTTAGCACGCTTTGACCCAACCAGCAAGACAATCACAACTTGCTGGGGGTAATGTTCACCTCTTGACAACATTCAAATTCATCACAGGCACAACTCTGTCGGTTTAAACATATCAAGATGCAAAAACAAGCAGACAAATAGAATAACACAAGTGTAGACGTGCTGACTTTAAGGACAAGGTAAAATTGAAGAACCAACGTTTCGTCTCTTTAACGGATGACAACACAAACAAAACAGACGACACGTCCCAAAATGTTCAAACGAAAAGGAGTCACCACGGTGGACAGAGAGGTTATGGTTATGGCTATGGTTATGGTTATTCGAAGGCCCCAGTTTCACTGCAAACGAATTGAAATCCATAATTGCTAAACCGCCCTTGCCAGTGGAAACAGCAACATTAATATCTCATCGAATATTCAAACAAAGAAAGACAGTTGCAGTCACCATGGTAGCAAACACAGCACAGGTCACGAGACATAAGGCGTATTATAGCACCGACAGTGAATGCATCTAAACTGTCCTTCGTCATACGATATCATCATTCATCGTAAGCAATCTGAAAATAGAAACACCTTCCGGATGAAACACACAGCTCGCGGTGTGCACAGAACACTACTCAGTAGCTCCGGCAGCAAGCTGGTCAAGCCAGGCAGGTGTTCTTGGTCAGTCTGGCCATGTCTACAAAGTAGACATATCTTATTTGTAGTTCCCTTATTGCGTTCATACCTTCCTTCTTGCGGATGTACGTGTTGTTCATATCTAGGAAGACGGAGACTACTTGTTCCAACAACACAGAAGATTGCTTGTTCTAATAAGACAGAAAACTACTTCTCCCAACAAGACAGAAGACTACTTCTCCCAACAAGACAGAAAACTACTTCTCACAACAAGACGGAAGACAACTTCTCCCAACAAGACAGAAAACTACTTCTCCCAACAAGACAGAAAACTACTTCTCCCAACAAGACAGAAGACTACTCCTCCCAACAAGACAGAAAACTACTTCTCCCAACAAGACAGAAAACTACTTCTCCCAACAAGACAGAAGACTACTCCTCCCAACAAGACAGAAAACTACTTCTCCCAACAAGACAGAAGACTACTTCTCCCAACAAGACAGAAGACACCTTCTCCTAACAAGACATAAGACTACTTCTCACAACAAGACAGAAGACTACTTCTCCTAAGAAGACATAAGGCTACTTCTCCCAACAAGACAGAAGACAACTTCTCCCAACAAGATATAAGACTACTACTCCCAACAAGACAGAAGACTACTTCTAACAAGACATAAGACTACTTCTCCCAACAAGACAGAAGAAAACCTCTCCCAACAAGACAGAAGACTTCTCGCAACAAGATAGAAGACTACTTCTCCCAACAAGACAGAAGACTTCTCGCAACAAGATAGAAGACTACTTCTCCTAACAAGACATAAGACTACTTCTCCCAACAAGACAGAAGACTACTTCTCCCAACAAGACAGAAGACTACTTCTCCCAACAAGACAGAAGACTACTTCTCCCAACAAGACAGAAGACTACTTCTCCCAACAAGACAGAAGACTACTTCTCCCAACAAGACAGAAGACTACTTCTCCCAACAAGACAGAAGAATACTTCTCCCAACAAGACAGAAGACTTCTTCTCCCAACAAGACAGAAGACGACTTCTCCCGACAAGACATAAGACTACTTCTCCCGACAAGACATAAGACTACTTCTCCCAACAAGACAGAAGACTACTTCTCCCAACAAGACAGAAGACGACTTCTCCCGACAAGACATAAGACTACTTCTCCCAACAAGACAGAAGACTACTTCTCCCAACAAGACAGAAGACTACTTCTCCCAACAAGACAGAAGACTACTTCTCCCAACAAGACAGAAGACTACTTCTCCCAACAAGACAGAAGACTACTTCTCCCAACAAGACAGAAGACTACTTCTCCCAACAAGACAGAAGACTACTTCTCCCAACAAGACAGAAGAATACTTCTCCCAACAAGACAGAAGACTTCTTCTCCCAACAAGACAGAAGACGACTTCTCCCGACAAGACAGAAGACGACTTCTCCCAACAAGAAAGAAGACTACTTCTCCCAACAAGACAGAAGACGACTTCTCCCGACAAGACATAAGACTACTTCTCTCAACAAGACAGAAGACTACTTCTCCCAACAAGACAGAAGACTACTTCTCCCAACAAGACAGAAGACTACTTATCCCAACAAGACAGAAGACTACTTCTCTCAACAAGACAGAAGACTACTTCTCCCAACAAGACAGAAGACTACTTATCCCAACAAGACAGAAGACTACTTCTCTCAACAAGACAGAAGACTACTTCTTCCAACAAGACAGAAGACTACTTATCCCAACAAGACAGAAGACTACTTCTAACAACAAGACAGAAGACTACTTCTCCTAACAAGACATAAGACTACTTCTCCCAACAAGACAGAAGACTACTTCTCCCAACAAGACAGAAGACTACTTCTCCCAACAAGACAAGGACTACAATGTAGTCTCGATGTTATCATATGTTTGCCCAATTTACTTTCATTATCACCGCCACCATCATCATCGTTATCAGACACCATGTCTGCTTGCATTGATGATCACATTTGTGAACGACTTTCTATCTTTAAAGTTCTTTATTGAGTTCATACCTAAACGCACCTGTATCTCTTCTCACTGTTGAGGTGAAAACGATAATAAATCAGCAGTTGACGAGACCAGCCATCTGTGGGTAGCAACAGCAAGAAAATGCTCTACTATCTGTTGATCGATATTCCAAGGGAACCCGAAGGATATTCTTGGACTCAGAAATGTGTTTGTTCTATCCTCAGTTGTGTTATGTTGTCAAAATATGTTTCAGTTGTTCCCTTCTCATTCTTCTTCTTTCTGGTGGCGTCTGTAGTCTAGTTGGGAAAACCACGAGACTGGACTACCCATGGTCGGACAACCCGTGTTGTGTTCGATTTCCGCTGGAAGCGGTGTGAGTTGTACTCGTGGTTGGAAACACCCCCCCCCCCCCCCGGGGTCGACCCAGCCGTTGGCAGAAATGGGTACCAGGGTTTTAGCCTGGGAAGGTGAGGAATGTCGCCTCGCATCTGAGTTTAGATGCTTGAGGCGACACTATACAGAAATCTCCGAACATTACTGGATAGGCGGCCGAACACATATGGGTGGAAACTCGCGTGTTAAGACGTCGGTTCAAGTCTCGTACTGTACCTTTACCTTACCATCTTCTTCTTTCTCTTTCTCTTTCTCACTGGTACCGAAAAGGTGTCATGGTTTATATCATTTGTCGTTCTTGAGCTGCTCGAACTGTCTGAATTAGTGATTTTCCTTTGTTGTTACATGTCTCTGTCACTGCATCTATCCATCTTCTTCTAGGTCTTCCTCTTGGTCTTTTTCCATGCATTCTCGAGAAGAAAGCCCTTGATGGTGATTGGTGAGGATTCATTCTGACCAGGCGGCCTAACCATTTAAGTTGTTGTTGTTCTATATATTCTTGGCAGGGTTTTGTTTCTACTATTTTTCTTATGGTTGCATTTGGTATTCTATCTCTTCTTGTGTTGTTTGTTACTTTTCTCAAGCATCGCATCTCACATGTATTGATCTTTCTTAAATGTGATTTACAAAGGGTTCATGTTTGACTTTCATAGCACAAATTTGGTACGAAAATGCTATTTATTATTTGTTGTTTAGTTGCAATATAAATGTTTGGATACCCTTCTCATTACATGCCCCAAAAGAGCACTTTCTTTTCAGATGTTGACAATACGTTTCCTTTTTTCTTCGATCTCTTTTAGAACGTCTTCATTACTCTTGTTAGCTGTCCATGGCATTCTCCACATTCTTCTCTAGAACACAGATTTCCCCTACTGTTGTCCACTCGTCAAGACTGGCTCCACAAACAAATTAAGACTTCTTGTACCTATTTTCGTTGATAAACATGAGCTGCATACTATCCTTCCTCTTGAAGAGAACGAAAGGGCATTCCAATTATTGTCAAATAGGAAATACATTAATGTCTATTGTTTATGCATCTAACTGGTTATACTAATCCCTGGGATCAGTCTAATCTTTTATCAGTCTAATCTTTTATCAGTCTAATCGTTTATCAGTCTAATCTTTTATCAGTCTAATCGTTTATCAGTCTAATCTTTTATCAGTCTAATCGTTTATCAATCTAATCTTTTATCAGTCTAATCGTTTATCAATCTAATCGTTTATCAGTCTAATCTTTTATAAATCTAATCGTTTATCAGTCTAATCGTTTATCAGTTGAATCGTTTATCAATCTAATCGTTTATCTGTCTAATCGTTTATCAGTCTAATCGTTTATCAGTTGAATCGTTTATCAATCTAATCGTTTATCAGTCTAATCGTTTATCAGTCTAATCGTTTATCAGTCTAATCGTTTATCAATCTAATCGTTTATCTGTCTAATCGTTTATCAGTCTAATCGTTTATCAGTCTAATCGTTTATCAATCTAATCGTTTATCAGTCTAATCGTTTATCAGTCTAATCGTTTATCAATCTAATCTTTTATCAGTTGAATCGTTTATCAATCTAATCGTTTATCAGTCTAATCGTTTATCAATCTAATCGTTTATCAATCTAATCTTTTATCAGTTGAATCGTTTATCAATCTAATCGTTTATCAGTCTAATCGTTTATCAATCTAATCGTTTATCAATCTAATCTTTTATCAGTTGAATCGTTTATCAATCTAATCGTTTATCAATCTAATCTTTTATCAGTTGAATCTTTTATCAGTCTGATCTTTTATCAGTTGAATCGTTTATCAATCTAATCTTATTCTTCTGCTTCTTTCTTCCTCATTTGCCTTTCAGCGTCGAAGGGAGATATAATTTGCGGTCCTTTGCTCTTCTGTTCGCCACTGCTGCTGTTATGTTTCCTAGTGCTTCTAATATTCCATCGACCCATCTTTTTCGTGGTCGACATTTGGGTCTGGTGTTCTCACAACGTTTTCTGAAGGCTCGTTGTGTTGAGTTTTAATCTTTCTGCCTTGTCACGTGGCCAGACCATTTTATCTGTTCTTTCCTTATATATTCTATAGCGGGGGCTATTCCTAGCATTTTCTCAGTTCTTCATTTATGATCTTATCTCTCACACTGTTTCCTGAGTATTGTGTAAATGAAAATAAATTGATGTCTATTGTTTATGCATCTACCTGGTTATACTAATCGTTTATCAGTTCAATCGTTTATCAGTCCTATCGTTTATCAGTATTCTTCTTAAGATGTTTTTTGGAGTTCAAAATATGTTATTTCTTCTTGTCAATTTACCCTCTATTGGAGCACAGACTAAGAACAATATCTCAATTACTTATTTTATTTGTCTCTTATAAACCTATGAGTGTTGTTCATCTTTGTTTTCTGTATTCGAAGTTTACATCTCCATATTTTCTTTTGGCCTTTCATTTTTTCCCGTGGGTACCACGTAAGAGACTTATTATGGCAGTGCTTATAGTTGTCTGACAGCGCGAATGCTATCACATTCTTTAATCTTTCTCGTATAATTTCTTCCACTGAGAGCTAATATGTTCTTCGCTACAGTTCGTCTAATAGCGTCTGATCGGGTATTCTTTGTATCCCTAGATAATGTTTTCTTTTGTTTCAGATCAATACAGAAGGGCCGATTTGACATGCGTGTTTGAACAACATGATTGTGTGTCTTGCTTGATTCTAAATTATTCAAGCTTCAGGTCATCTCAAGCATTCTGTCTTTGAAACATGCAACATTCAAGCAATAAACATCTACTTGCAATATTTCACGTTCCCATTGTAACTTCCAGAGTTGAGCAAATAGTCAGTTCCCACTGACTCACAAATTATTAACAAGTAGAATTCGTCAATTAAATAACATTTCAGAATTCAAGTATATCCAAGAAGTGCACAGTACACCACTAGACATATTCTCACCGTTCTTTCCTACAAACATTTGCTTAAATAAACTTCTCATCTATTATAGTTTTCACATCATAAAACGCTTACCTTCTAATTTTCACATTCTAACTCTCTGTAAGAGATGTTATGTTTACAACACTCGCAAACAAATCGCTTCGGAAGTTTCCTCACTAGAATAATACTCATTTATTATCATTTTTTTTTTCGTTCGCCAGCTTTGACCTCTGTCGAAGTCCCTAGAGACTAGGAACTGAATCTTAAGTACTAGGAACTGAATCTTAAGTACTAGGAACTGAATCTTAAGTACTAGGAACTGAATCTTAAGTACTAGGAACTGAATCTTAAGTACTAGGAACTGAATCTTAAGTGCTAGGAACTGAATCTTAAGTACTAGGAACTGAATCTTAAGTACTAGGAACTGAATCTTAAGTACTAGGAACTGAATCTTAAGTACTAGGAACTGAATCTTAAGTACTAGGAACTGAATCTTAAGTACTAGGAACTGAATCTTAAGTACTAGGAACTGAATCTTAAGTACTAGGAACTGAATCTTAAGCACTAGGAACTGAATCTTAAGTGTTAATCCATTTTTCCCTGGCTGCCGTGTGCACAGGGGTCCCTCGGCACACGGGCAGATAACTCCGTCTTCGGAGGTACTCATATTTTTCCCGTCTATGAGTAACTGACGTTTTAAGCCGGGCCTCGCTGCTGAGACCAGAGTGGTTGCCGCAGAGAGAAATCATAAATAAAAATCCCAAATGGGGGAGCCGGGATTTGAACCCACACCCTCTCTGTGAGTCCGGCGTCTTGCCTCGAGACCAACCAGTCCCCATTATATTATATAAAGGATTTACTTTTATTATAATTTGTCTCCAGTCTAAACCACTGAAAACTTATATTCGAGCTGTTTCGTCTTATAACTGTCTGCCCACGCAAGTATTCAGCCCTACCCTATCCGGGAGATACTTGTCTTGATAGGAAAATACACCATACAAATAGGAACACGCAATTTATTCCCGAGTTGTGATCGTAATCCCATGCTATAATCATGATAACATACATGCGTGAAAGACTTCGGCACAGATTACTTTCTTTAAGATAAGTGAGTTGGTCGTGTGCTCTTTATCATCATCATCATGTGCCTTACCGGTTGGCGTAGGCGATCATGTCCTTCCACAATCTTCTATCTACAGTGCATCGGATCAGTTCTGTTGTTGATTGTTTTTCATGCCATGACACCAAGCTATCCAGTATTTTCTCTCTTTGTCGTCCACGATCTCTCTTTCCTTCTATGTTGCCAGTTGTAACCAAGTATTCCAACTTTCTTCTTCTCATGATGTACCCGAAACATATTTTGTGTTTGCCTCTTTGAGTATTTCCTCATTGGTCTTTTTAGCTGTCTAGAGAACTTTCAACATTCTTCTGAGAAATCCCATCTCTGTGGCCCCTAATCGTCTTTCCATTCCTCTCTAGTGTTCGGTTTTGCGTGGCAAAGCGCTAAGCTAACGAGTACAGGTTCGATCCTGCTTCGAACCATATATTGTTCATTGTCTTTTTTTATTGTTGATTATTTGTCATTTTGTCCGATTGTTGTAAACACACCTCCTCCTCTGACGTTATTCTTTTATTTTTACTTACCAGTTTTAGCCTATCTTCCTAGACTCTTATTTCGGCTCAGGTCTTGTTGCTGCTGTTAGGATCACCATCATTACATACCGGGTGATTCCACAGGTGCTCCGAGATCACCCTCGAGAATCTCAGGAAAATGCTGGGAGGATCCAGATCCACGTGTATGAACTCCGTAGCACGGCTGTTATCCACTTTGTGGGAGTTTTTTGCTGGCAATTTTGCCCGAGCAGCGACCGAATTTATCATTCACTTTTATTTTTTTTAATTTTAACTGCCAAAGATTCTTTAACGTGTACTGGGGGCACACAAGACCTCTTGTTTATTTCCGCTATCCGGAAGGGTTAGACATATGACATCACAACCCAAGAGATCAGGGGAGGCTAGACATAGGACCTCACAACCCAAGAGATCAGGGGAGGTTAGACATAGGACCTCACAACCCAAGAGATCAGGGGAGGTTAGACATAGGACCTCACAACCCAAGAGATCAGGGGAGGTTAGACATAGGACCTCACAACCCAAGAGATCAGGGGAGGTTAGTCATAGGACCTCACTGTAGCGGGGAGTGGCTTTATGATGTTTTATTGTTTTCTGAGCTTTTAAGAGCGATTCTTTGAACAGATCGTCCGCTGGTTGTTGTTTATTCGATCAGCTGTTGTCTGTGGCGTCTACTCATCAGCTGTTAGCTTGAGATCATGTTAGTGTGACCTCTCTGGAATGCTATGGCTGTGTTCCTGCCCCCCGGCGTTAGGCTCGTGTTTGTAATCAGGTTACATAAACATCCCCGGACTATTTGATTCTTATTAGTATGACCCTTGCTCGGTCTGGTAGTACTTCTGGTTCATTAAGTTGACCGTTGCGTTGTGTTCCGCGACAACTCTATTGGTGGAATGGTTCGTGACACTTAGGCTAGATAATGAAACTGTATAACACAGAACAACACCTTTTGATGGTAAGTTCGCTGGCTTTTATTCATGCCACTTCAGACTCTCGTTACATATGTCAGGACCACACTTGCAACACACTCTGGCACTAAATTAAATTGAGACGCTCCCATCGAGCGCCTCCCTTACGCTAATTACTATCTATTGGTCTATTCTGTCATCTGCCTGTTGATCATGATAGGTCTTGACCATTCTACTCACAACTACTCTATATCACTGCTAACTCTATTAGACTGGTGAGGCGACGCTATGGCCCAAATGGCCCCTAAGACGCGCGTGCCCCTATGAGTACCTTCTTCGCGAGCTCAATTACAACTTCTGCTCTCCACAATCTCGAATGACAATGCTCTCGAATCTGACTAATAATCCTCACCAACAATCCTGACTCACCTCCCTATCTTATGTGTCTTCCCTTAAATTCGGCTTTTGTCAGCCAATGAAAATCTCTTTCCTCCCACGCACATCCGGACACCTACTAAAAGGCATGCCCCTAATATTTTGCACGTGAATTCGATTTATTTGTACACCCCCGCGTCTGTCTGTCTGTCTGGTTCCCTTGACATTGTTCTACTTTTGGACCTGGCCTCTGTTTATTTAATTCTCTCCTTTTCCACCTACGCATCTCTTTGTTCGTTCACTTCTTAAAGATGGCCTTGATACTCCGCACGTGTTTCTCCTGACCCATCCTCTCTATTGTGTCTTCTTCTTTATGTGTTTTTCCTTGGCCTATCTTTACCCATTTTGTCTCGCCTATTCGCCCCCTCATTTCTAGATCGTTCTTTCTGACCTGCTCTCTATTTTCTCCTTTCTCCTTCACTCTTTCTATCCTTTTCTTCCTCCTCGTCTACATAGCCTCCACTATTCTTTAGTCATTGCAACTACTAATGACTAAACTGCTCCATCAACTCCTCTTTTCTATTTCTCTATACTGCTTAATTTATGTCTTCACCTTATGCTCGTCACGTCAGCTATTGTCGTCATCCCTCTCCAGAGGTTCTGATAAGGCCTCTACAGCGCCCCTGGGGATTGCCCTCCCCCTCTGTCACTCTGACTGTCTTTTACTTACCCTTCCCCCTATCTATAGTACATTATTTACATACATTGACCTTTTGCAATGTTTCTGTATCTGCTTGTACGATACTTTTCTAGTGTAGTTTGTCCTACATGGACTGGCTCGCTCTGGCCCTACACTTTCTTAACTCCTGGCGTCTCTTCTATTTCTCTTAACATTGCCCTCAGCAATGACTTATATCTCCTTATTTCTCCTACCATTGCCCTCAGCAATGTCTCAATATTGACATTCTGCAATTCACGTTATTGCTAGTTGCACATAACGCCCCTGTAGTGCGTTCATGGATTGATAATCCCACCTCTACATTTTCTGTGTCTTCTTCCATAAGACACTGATGTCTCTTCTCTTCTATTCTCATTTACTTCAATACAATTCTCTACTATTTACATTTAATTATATACAACATTTTTGGTAATTTCTCATCCTTTCTTGTGTCTCTGGTAGCCTATCCATTTCGGATTTATTCTCAGCTACCTTTTTTTTTCATCCACCCGTCTGGGTGTTCATTTCTTCCTGTACCGCTTATACTCTTCACTTTTCTCTTACTATCATCTTAGGTCAACTGTCCATTTTGGATTACTCAGTTACCTCTTATTTTAACCCATCCGGGTTTTCAGTTTTCTCTTCTTCTCATCTCTATTTCTTCTATTCAATTGAGTCTTCCCCTTTCGAGTTTTTCTCCTCTTATTATTTGGTTTTACCCATTTCGGGTTCTCTCTTATTATTTCATGTACCCATTTCGGGTTCTCTCTTATTATTTCATGTACCCATTTCGGGTTTCCTCCTCGCAATACTTTGTTTGACCCATTTCGGGTTCTCTCCTCTCTTCTTGAGTCTTATTTATTTAGTCTTACCCCTTTCGGGTTCTCTCCTCTTTCTACTAGTTGTATCTATGATATCTTTGAAAACTTCTATTTTCTTCTCTACTCCTATAATTACCATGGTGACTATACCTATCATTCCTTTGATCCCTTTTCCTTTCTTTTCTAAAGTCATAAACACCAGGTTGTACCTCGTATCTATCCTTTTTCTCAGCCTTTATCTTCTGTTGGTGATCTATGTATCTCTGTAACTCACCCCTCTCTTTCGCATATGATGTATCACTCAATATTCTTTCCTCTTGCTTTCTTTGCATTCTAGCAAATTCATCTTTCGCCTCCTGTGACACATTTTTCTCTACTAATCTTGTTATGTCGGCTGGGGTTAATACCCAAGAACCATCCTTTGTTTCTGTATTTTCTGTGTCTTCTGTTTTCTGTTCTCTCTTTTTGCCCATTGTGGCTATTGCTTCTAATCTATGTGTTCTATCTAATCTATGCCTTGCACTTGGCAACAAATCTTTGTCTATGCTATTACTGTCTTCATCTTCACTACTTACTATTTTCTTCATTGTGGCTATTGCTTCTAATCTATGCCTTGCACTTAATATTTTCCTCTTACTATTTGGCGTTTGCTTTTGAATTACTTCTTTTTCTTTATTATTCACTGTTAATACTCTTTCATTACTGATGTCTACCTGTATTCCTCTATCTTTTATGTTTGTTTGTTTGTCCGTCACTGTTCCCCTATTTCTTGTTCCCTTTTCAACCATCTGTGTAGCACTATCTGTGCGCTCCGTTATTTCCGTTTGTGTGTACTTTTCTTCTTTCACCACTTCCTGATATCTGTCATTGTCACTGCCTACCCCAGTATCCACGTAACTTTTTCTACTCTTAACATCTGACCCCGTCTGGTTGTCTCTCTCTTGCCTCCTAATATTCTTATTTATTTGGATTCCATACAACCTACCGTTTGGTTTGTCATGGGGTGTATATTTTCTTTCTCTCCTTTTAGTTATCCAATATGGTTTAAATACCTCAACCTTTACTATATAATTTGTCATTCTGTGGTCATGATTTAAAATATTATTTACTATAGTGCTATTTTTATACAATATTATTGCTCTATTTCTGTTGTCTGCTCTCTTAATAAATGTATAATACATTATTTCTCCAAATGTTTCAAAATATTTTCTAACTTGTCCATCTGTACTGCCTTCCTTTAATCTGACTACTATTTTGCAACTATACGTTTTCTTGTGCTGTAACTGACATTGTCTAGCTATGTGTCCTACTCTATTACAGTTATAGCATCTTCTATTTTCTTGTACCCAATTTACTTTGTGAGTGCTAGCGACTCTCCTGTATCTCTGTCTTGTATGATCAATCTCCATTGGATATTCCTGTCTCGTTGTCTGCACCTCTTCTCTTTTCTCCTGTCTTTCTCCTTCAAATTTTTGTCTAATATTTTCTTCTTCTATTGCCACATTCCTCACTTGTGCCAGTGTTGCTAAATTTCTCCTTGCTAGTTGCATTTTCACTTGTTCTACTAACTCCAATACCTTATCGCCATATTCTTGCACTGATTCTTGTTTCAGCTGGTGTGTCGACTTAAGATTCCTTATTGCTTGCTGTGACTGCTGTGGATCTTTATATCTTGCGTATCTTTGAGTTAGATACAACTTAAACTCTTCCCAAGTTTCATCTTTCATCTCATTTATTCTTCTTCTTATGTTGCTAGCCACGCTGCCTTGACTAGTTAACAACGCTAGTTCTTTCAACTCTGTTTGACTTATTTTATTACTGCTCTGCCATTTTTCAATGTCATTTATCCATGTTTCAATTTGCTCTTCTTTTCCAGTAAATGTTGGTATTCGTTTTACTACTTCTTGTGTCTGTATTCCTTCTAACCTTTGTACTGCTTCAGCCAACTTATTAATTGTTTGCCATACATAGTCTTCTTTGCTTACTTCCATTTTTGTATTTTAATCTCTGTTCTACTTAGTCACTATATTGATTTTACTATTTGGTCAGTCTATTAATTTTCTTGTCTCCTTTGGAGTCTTTTATTATCTTATCTCAAAATTATTCCCACATTGACTGTGTACACTTTCAAAGTGTCATTAATACTTTCGTTCTTCAATACACTTAATTATTTTATATTTTATATTACACGTGTCCTTGATCAGAGTCCCTAGCTCAATCTACCTCCCTTCCTTTACAACCAAACCCCCTATCCTACTCTATTAGGCCTCAATTGCCTTTGCTAAAAAATTTTTATCAAGGACACGTCTAATATTTACAATGTGAATGTTTGCCTTGTTTCCGTTCACATACAATTTTAATACCAACAATTCGTTTACTTAATTAAATTTCATATAAAATTACTTTTTCCTAACTATCCTGTGGAGACAAAAACATTTATCTTGTGATATTCCACTGTCTAAATAATCCTAATTTAATTACTTCACAACTTAATTAACAATTAAATTGTTCCACACACAGTTCCTTGAAATGTTCTCCTGGAATTCTTAATTATTCACTTGATATTAACTGTTTCTAAAATGTCTTTAAATGTTCTACTTCCTTGAATCTGAATAAAAATGACACATTTGTTTCACAGTTCTTATTGAATGTCTCACCTTTATTTTAGGTTTCCCTGGTTGAGTTGCTTTGTTGATTCTCGTCGACCGGCTTGTTTCTCTCCTGTTGATGGTCTTTGCGTTGCCTGGTCTGGTACTCGTGGCGTTCGTTCTTACAATTCTGGACTGCTACTGTTCATTGCGTCAAAATTGATTCTCGTCTGCGTGATCTTGTGTAGACATCCCCACTTTGGTTAACAACGACTAAGCTTCGTTTGAATCGTTTGCGCGGGCTTGCTTCTTTTGATAGTTTTGTTGATTTCTCCTGTCTGTTGATTTGATTTCACTGGTCGTGTGAGTCGATTTGATTTCACTGCTCCTTCCGTTTTGACTGTGGTTTACGATACTTGTTTTTGCTATCTGCTCTTTCTACTGTTGTTTGTTGTCTATTACTGTCTTGTGCTTTTACAATTTCTTGGCTTTATCTAGCTTCTAGCGCCTGGTCACGCTCCAATGTATCCGGTTGTACGGATACAAAAAAAAACGTTGCTTGTGTACCGGCACCAATGTAGCGGGGGTGACTTTATGATGTTTTATTGTTTTCTGAGCTTTAAGAGCGATTCTTTGAACAGATCGTCCGCTGGTTGTTGTTTATTCGATCAGCTGTTGTCTGTGGCGTCTACTCATCAGCTGTTAGCTTGAGATCATTTTAGTGTGACCTCTCTGGAATGCTATGGCTGTGTTCCTGCCCCCCGGCGTTAGGCTCGTGTTTGTAATCAGGTCACATACACACCCCCTGACTATTTGATTCTTATTAGTATGACCCTTGCTCGGTCTGGTATTACTTCTGGTTCATTAAGATGACCGTTGCGTTGTGTTCCGCGACAACTCTATTGGTGGAATGGTTCGTGACACTTAGGCTAGATAATGAAAATGTATAACACAGAACAACACCTTTTGATGGTAAGTTCGCTGGCTTTTATTCATGCCACTTCAGACTCTCGTTACATATGTCAGGACCACACTTGCAACACACTCTGGAACTAAATTAAATTGAGACGCTCCCATCGAGCGCCTCCCTTACGCTAATTACTATCTATTGGTCTATTCTGTCATCTGCCTGTTGATCATGATAGGTCTTGACCATTCTACTCACAACTACTCTATATCACTGCTAACTCTATTAGACTGGTGAGGCGACTCTATGGCCCAAATGGCCCCTAAGACGCGCGTGCCCCTATGAGTACCTTCTTCGCGAGCTCAATTACAACTTCTGCTCTCCACAATCTCGAATGACAATGCTCTCGAATCTGACTAATAATCCTCACCAACAATCCTGACTAACCTCCCTATCTTATGTGTCTTCCCTTAAATTCGGCTTTTGTCAGCCAATGAAAATCTCTTTCCTCCCACGCACATCCGGACACCTACTAAAAGGCATGCCCCTAATATTTTGCACGTGAATTCGATTTATTTGTACACCGCCGCGTCTGTCTGTCTGTCTGGTTCCCTTGACATTGTTCTACTTTTGGACCTGGCCTCTGTTTATTTAATTCTCTCCTTTTCCACCTACGCATCTCTTTGTTCGTTCACTTCTTAAAGATGGCCTTGATACTCCGCACGTGTTTCTCCTGACCCATCCTCTCTATTGTGTCTTCTTCTTTATGTGTTTTTCCTTGACCTATCTTTACCCATTTTGTCTCGCCTATTCCCCCCTCATTTCTAGATCGTTGTTTCTGACCTGTCCCCTATTTTCTCCTTTCTCCTTCACTCTCTCTATCCTTTTCTTCCTCCTCTTCTACACTCACAACCCAAGAGATCAGGGGAGGTTAGACATAGGACCTCACAACCCAAGAGATCAGGGGAGTTTAGACATAGGACTTCACAACCCAAGAGATCAGGGGAGGCTAGACATAGGACCTCACAACCCAAGAGATCAGGGGAGGTTAGACATAGGACCTCACAACCCAAGAGATCAGGGGAGGTTAGTCATAGGACCTCACAACCCAAGAGATCAGGGGAGGTTAGACATAGGACCTCACAACCCAGGAGATCAGGGGAGGTTAGACATAGGACTTCACAACCCAAGAGATCAGGGGAGGTTAGTCATAGGACCTCACAACCCAAGAGATCAGGGGAGTTTAGACATAGGACTTCACAACCCAAGAGATCAGGGGAGGCTAGACATAGGACCTCACAACCCAAGAGATCAGGGGAGGTTAGACATAGGACCTCACAACCCAAGAGATCAGGGGAGGTTAGTCATAGGACCTCACAACCAAGAGATCAGGGGAGGTTAGACATAGGACCTCACAACCCAGGAGATCAGGGGAGGTTAGACATAGGACTTCACAACCCAAGAGATCAGGGGAGGTTAGTCATAGGACCTCACAACCCAAGAGATCAGGGGAGGTTAGACATAGGACCTCACAACCCAAGAGATCAGGGGAGGTTAGACATAGGACCTCACAACCCAAGAGATCAGGGGAGGTTAGACATAGGACCTCACAACCCAAGAGATCAGGGGAGGCTAACGTCATGAAGAAACTAATGTTTAAATTTTCAAATTTTTTAAAATCACCACCAGTAGAGGTGGAACATGTTTTCTTCTTTTCCAGAGATAGATGTCTAAATTTGACTTTGCTACTTCTTCTTCCTCTTCTTCTACTACTTCTTCATCTTCTTCTACTACTACTACTACTTCTTCTTCTTCTTCTACTTCTTCTTCCTCTTCTTCTACTACTTCTTCATCTTCTTCTACTACTACTACTTCTTCCTCTTCCTCTTCTACTTCTTCTTCTACTTCTTCATCTTCTTCTACTACTACTACTTCTTCTACTTCTTCTTCTACTTCTTCATCTTCTTCTACTACTACTACTTCTTCTACTTCTTCTTCTACTTCTTCTTCTACTTCTTCATCTACAACTACTACTTCTTCTTCTTCTAATTCTTCATCTTCTTCTACTACTACTTCTTCTTCTACTTTTTCTTCTACTTCTTCTTCTACTTCTTCATCTACAACTACTACTTCTTCTTCTTCTAAATCTTCATCTTCTACTACCACTACTTCTTCTTCTACTACTGCTACCATTTCTTCTTCTACTACTACTACTTCTTCTTCTACTTCTTCTTCTACTTCTTCTTCTACTTCTTCCTCCTCTTATTCTTCTACTACTACCTCTTCTTTTTTTCTTCTAATACTTCTTCTTCTTCTACTACTTCTTCCTCTTCCTCTTCTACTTCTTCCTCTTCTTCTTCTTCTTATCTTCCTCTTCTACTTCTTCCTCTTCTACTTCTTCCTCTTCTACCTCTTCCTCTTCTACTTCTTCCTCTTCTACTTCCTCCTCTTCTTCTTCTTAATCTTCCTCTTCTACTTCTTCCTCTTCTACCTCTTCCTCTTCCTCTTATTCTTCGTAATCTTCCTCTTCTACTTCTTCCTCTTCTACCTCTTCCTCTTCTTCTTATTCTTCTTAATCTTCCTCTTCTACTACTTCTTCTTCTACAACTACTACTTCTTCTCTTCTTCTGCTTCTTCTACTTCTTCTTTACAACTGAACTAATCCAAAATATCAGATATCAGCAATCAGCCTCAGACAATTGTTCATTTCTTGACTAATGGAATCAATTTGTAAATGTGGTTGTTTTTAAGCTCCCAAAAACATGACTGACAATCTGACATAATCTACCAGCCAACTAGTCGACCTATCGATGGACCAAGATTTTGTCATTTGCGAGCCAAGCTTATATTACCACGCTTCGTTTCGCAGATGTCAGACAGCGTGAAATGATCATGTAAGCTTTAGTCTGGTTCCTCCACTGGATCTTTTCATCTAAGACTCTCAGAAACTGACATCAAAAGATTCCGCTCGTTCATTCATTTCCGGAACTAAAACAACGGTCGTCCGACCGTAATTATTGTCTCTTAGCGAATTAGCTAGCCCTTGTTCTCATCTATCTCTCTCTCTCTTTACTCTCTCTGTCTCTCTCCTTCCCTCTCTCGCTTCCCCCCTCTCTCTGTGGCTCTCTCTTTCCCTCTCTCGCTTTCTTTCCACCTCTCTCTCTGTGGCTCTCTCCTTCCCTCTCTCGCTTTCTTTCCACCTCTCTCTCTGTCTCTCTCCTTCCCTCTCTCGCTTCCCCCTCTCTCTCTCTCTGTGGTTCTCTCTTTCCCTCTCTCGCTTTCTTTCCACCTCTCTCTCTCTGTCTCTCTCCTTCCCTCTCTCGCTTCCCCCCTCTCTCTCTGTGTCTCTCACCTTCCCTCTCTCGCTTCCCCCTCTCTCTCTGTGGCTCTCTCTTTCCCTCTCTCGATTTCTTTCCACCTCTCTCTCTGTGTCTCTCTCTTTCCCTCTCTCGCTTTCTTTCCCCTCTCTCTGTGTCTCATTTTTAGTTTTTTTTAAAACTTCATCGTTTGTTTTCTTTTCCTTCCATCCAATTCTATCTAATCTTCTATAAATCCACATGTCAAAGGCTTCAATTTTCTGTTCTGTTTCTTCTTGTCTTCTTCTGTCCAAGTTTCCGCACCTTTCAGAAGTGTTCAGTAGATATAACATTTTGCTATTCATGGTTTAGCCCTGGTGTTTTATGCTTTGATGTTAGTATATGTTTTACAACATTACAATTACATTTTGCCATTCCTATTCGTGTGTATATTTCAGTAAAGATTAAAAAGATTAATACATGATATATATATATATATATATATATATATATATATATATATATATATATATATATTTATATATCATCATCATCAAGTACCGGGCATAGTGGCATGCATAGGTGATCATGTCTCGCCACAACTTTTGATCTCGACAGTTCTTTATCATTTCTGTTGTTGACCTTCTGCCAAGCCATTCTCTTAAACTGGCTGATATTTTCTCTCTTTGCTTCCCTCTAACGTCCCTCAATTTTTCCAGTTGTTACAATATATTCTAGTTGTTCTCATCTCATTACATGGCCAAAAAATGATGTTATTATGATGTGGAAATGATGTGGAATATATTGAAACAACTGGAAAAAATGTAAGGACAAATGAATAGATGGAAGTAAAGAGAAAAAATACCAGACAGCTTAAGAGATTAGGTTTGGCAGAAGGTCAACAACAGAAATAATAAATAACTGTCGAGATCGAAAGTTGTGGAGAGACATGATCACCTACATACAGCAGGCAAGGTACTTGATGATGATGTTTCCTCTGTATCTAGCTTGAAATGTACGAGTATTATTATTTTGCATCGTCTCCTCCTATAATTTTATTCGGATGTAAAGCGTATCAAATCTAATTCTGAACTTTACTCCTGCGAAACTAACTTTTACGATAAATTTGATGATAGCCTGCCATTCTCGCCACGAGAAAACTCATTAAGACCATCATTATAAAAACGCAAAAAAATTAGTGGGTGTTATAAAAATAATTAAATTAGGAAAACTAATAATGGCCTTCTGTGGCAGAGGTCATAAAGTAAATTAAGTACGTAGAATGTCACTAATGTCCTTGTCCCTAACCTGTCATTAATTATTTCATGGAATTTGGTATGATGTCATTCATGTAAATGTTTTTTGCTGTATCCAAACGATGTGGCGGAGAGCTGCGAATGTCAATAATGTATGCGATATGACGTCATTAATTATTGATTATACCTTTTCATAGCAAAGTTGTGCCAAATATATCACGTCTGTCCAACACGCAGTAGCCCTAGAGTCAAAACGAGTATCTTCTAAACACAATGTCTTAGCGTTATGATACCTAACATCCTAACTTTGTGATACCTAACATCCTAACTTTATGATACATAACATCCTAATTTTGTGATACCAAACATCCTAATTGTGCGATACCTAACATCCTTACTTGTGATACGTAACATACTAACTTTGTGGTACCTAACATCCTAACTTTGTGATACCTAACATCCTAACTTTGTGATAACCTAACATCCTAACGTTATGATACCTAACAGCCTAACTTTGTGATACCTAACATCCTAACTTTGTGATACCTAACATCCTAACTTTGTGATACCTAACATCCTAACGTTGTGATACCTAACATCCTAACGTTGTGATACCTAACATCCTAACGTTGTGATACCTAACATCCTAACGTTGTGATACCTAACATTCTAACGTTGTGATACCTAACATCCTAACGTTGTGATACCTAACATCCTAACTTTGTGATACCTAACATCCTAACTTTGTGATACCTAACATCCTAACATTGTGATACCTAACATCCTAACTTTGTGATACCTAACATCCTAACGTTGTGATACCTAACATCCTAACGTTGTGATACCGGTGCCAGACCTGGACGCTCGACTTAACTTAATAACGGTCAGAAAAACAACCACCGCCGAAATCTAATATGTTTAACAAATGCCAGGAAACAGTCGGGGAGATAAGATCAGAACTGATGAATTAACAATACAATAAGATCAGAACTAATGAATTAACAATACAATAAGATCAGAACTAATGAATTAACAATACAACACGATCAGAACAAGGCATTAATAATACAATCAGATCAGAACTAATGAATTAACAATACATTAAAATCATCAGAACTAATGAATTAACATTACAATAAGATCAGAACTAATGAATTAACAATACAATAAAATTATCAGAACTAATGAATTAACAATACAATAAAATCATCAGAACTAATGAATTAACAATACAATAAAATCATCAGAACTAATGAATTAACATTACAATAAGATCAGAACTAATGAATTAACAATACAATCCGAAATAATTCCCTTCTTTGATGGGACATATAAATACGAAAGACACACTGATGTGGCTATGAAATAAGACGAGAAGAACTAGATGTGACACAATGAACCATTAACAAATGTGACGAGCATGCATGTGACGATGTCACAAGGAAGACCACGGAAATGATTAGTGGTATTGTAGAGGCAGTGTGGAACATAACAGCAGTAGTCCGAAAGACAGTCAACTGTATGTTCCCTCGACAGGCAATTGAGAAGGAAAGAAGAGGAAGAATGGTAGAAGTTGTAAAGGTTACCAACACTGTTCACAATCATTCATCATCATCAAGCACCATGCCTGCTGGCGTAGTTGATCATGTCTCTCCACAACTTTCCATCTCGTCAGTTATTTATCATTTCTGTTGTTGACCTTCTGCCAAACCATTCTCTTAAGCTGTCTGTCTTATCTCTTTGTTTTCCCCTATCTCTTCGTTAATCAATTTTCCCAATTGTTACAATATATTCCAGTTGTTCTCTTCTCATTACATGGCCAAAAAATAATGATTGTTTCTTCCTAATATTGGAAATTAGATCTCTCTTTGCTTTGGCCTCTTTCAGAACGTTCTCATCACTTTTATTAGGTGTCGTTACTATTCTCAACATTATTCTGTAAAACCACATTTCTACAGTCTCCGGTGATTTTCATTTTCTGTTGTCCTATTGTCCATGATTCACATCCATTTGTTAAGACTGGGTCTACATAACATTTAAGAACTCTGTTTCTTGTTTCTATTGTCAAAAATGAATTGCACAGCATCTTCAACATTTTTTTGGAAAAGTGCTTTTGCCTGAGCCATTCTGCATCTCATTTCTGTTGTACATCGCCCATCTGAGGTTAACAACGTTCCCAGACAGTTAAATTCATTTACATGTTTTAATATTTTTCCACTTGTCTTTTACATGCATTGCGGTGATGTCCTTTTCTTTGTTGCTACCATTACTTCTGTCTTTATGCTACTAAGGCTGAATTCTTTTATTTTTTTTTTTTCTTTCTTGCAATATAATTTATGACATTCCTTGTAACCCATTTTCACTCCTAGCGATTAAGACTGTATCATCAGCATACCTCATATTATTTATATTATGACCTCCAATTGTTATTCCTGACATGCCCCTTATGGATCTTAAAATAATCTCACAATATATATTAAATAAATCAGGTGACAAAAAAACCACCTTGACTAACACCCTGTTTTACTTGTTGAAACATTTGCAATTTATTTCCAGTTTTAATGGCTGCTGTTTGTTGCCAGTACATGTTCTTCAATATTCTTACATCTTTTCTGTCTACGTTTATGCCGTCTAAAATTTTGATTATTTTGTGGTGCTTTACTTTGTCCAATGCTTTGGTATAATCTCATCATCATCAACAAGTGCCGTTCCTGCTGGGGTATGTGATAAATTCTCTCCACAACTTTCGATCTCGACAGTTATTTATCATTTCTGTTATCGACCTTCTGCCACGCCATATACAATATATCTATGGTATAATCTAATATAACAATGTATAAGAGGTCGGGTTGGATCCTGATCGATGGCTTCCAGGTTCATCCAGCCTTAAATGGGTACCGAATTTTTTTTCTGGGAAAGTAAAGTGGCGCAGGCGTAATACCGACCACCTTACCCCAAAAAATCGTGTGCTGAAGGTCTGTAAAATTTATGGTCACAAACACCATATTCTCTATACGCCACTTGGCGTGACGGGGGTACTTTTAGTTTACTTTTATGATCTAATATAATAATAATCACCCAGAATCATTAAAATATTCTATTTCTTGGAATTGAGCGACACTACTTTACGAAGTAGAAGGTCCATAATCAATAGATTTCAAACAAGCCACACAAATGTGAGTATATATTTAAACAAACACAATCTCAAAGGTTGTTTAAAACTCTTTTGTGGCAGTTATTTATTTTTTTTTATATTTTGAATCCTGGCGTTTAAATGAAAAAAGAACTACTAAACACAATTAAAACAAGATAAACAAGATAAATGAAATGTGTTAAAAGACACAACAGCGTACTAAAAGTAATCTTAGAAGGGAAAATATAATATAATAGAGGCAGAGACAGACTAAGACTAACATGGGCGAGTAACATCAAAAGATGGACATGTCAGCCTATGACAAACTGGACCATCAAAGCAAAAGAGTGAGCGGAATGGTGCTCCACGGTAGCCAACCTTTGATGCGGAGACGGCGCTCAATGATGATGATGATTTTTTTTTTTTTTTTTAAATTTTGAATACAGAAGTAAGTGCTCACTGAATGAATGTAGTGTCACTACCACACGTACTACACCTATCATGTGATTCCCATTTACACCATTGAAAATCACTGATCAATCCCTTCGTCAGTCTACTCGTACAAGATAATAAACATGTCATCGTTTTTAGGAGAACGTGAACTTCTGGTCAATATGGTGGATAGGCGGCAGGAACCATTAAAGGCTATGTCTGAATATTGTTCCTTGTTGCAGTTGCCTCATATTCCAAGTCCGGATTGTTTCAGAAGCTATTGAGTTAAGTGCTCTGTGCACACCGTGAGCTGTGCGTTTCATCTGTTTTGATCGTGTTTCGATATTCCGATTGTTTACGATGAATGATGATATCGTATGATGGAGAACAGCTGGCTGTGTTCACTTTCTGTGCAGTTTCGCCTTGTGTCTTTTGGCGTGTGCTGAGACTGCAATGATGGGGACTACAGCTACATTTCTTTCTTTGGGAGATGAGTTAGTAATTCGGATGATTCCACTGGCGCGGGCGGTTGAGCAATTATGGATTTTAATTCTTTTGCAGTGATATCGGGGCCTTCCATAACCAATAACCTTAATAAACATGTGTTGAATTGTTTTCTCCCCTTTCTGATGTTTTAGCAAAACTTACCTGCCCCAATGCTGCTAATATTTTCTGCATGTTTAGTCGTCATGTCAACATTTGTTTATGTTGTGACCCTGTTGTTTTTGTTTGTTGACAACTATAAAATGTCATAGTAATGTTTTCTTTGTTTTACAATTATGATAATTTCGTCTACGGTTATTGTTATTACATTATCATGTGCCATACCAGTTGGCGTATATTCATCATGTCTTGCTGCCATTATCAATCTACAGTGCATCGTGGCAAATCTGTTTTTGGTTGGTCACCGTGCAACGGTGTTTTCGTTGTTCAACGAGATCTAGCTGTCAAGTAACTTCCATTGTTGTTCGTGATATCTCTTTCACTTCATTTCGCCAGTTGTAACCAGTATTCCAGCTTTTCTTTCTAATGATTTGGGAGCTGCGATCGCTCAGTGGTTAGTGAACTGGACTACAAAGGACAAGAGATAGGGTTCGATCCCAACCGACGCCTCCGGGTTCACCCAGCTTTAAATGGGTACCGGATTTTTTTTTCCAGGAAAGTAAGGCGGCACGGGAGTAATACTCACCACATTACCCCAAAAATCATGTGCCGAAGATCTGTAAATTGATGGTCACTAACACCATATTCCCTATACGCCACTTGGCGTGACGGGGCTCTTTACTTTACTTTTCTCATGATTTGACCGAAAGATATTGATCGTTTCTTCCTTATGCTTTTATGTGCTGCCTTTTTGTCTTGGCATCGATGAGAATATCCCAATTTTTCACTTTCGTTCTTAAAGGAACTCCCACTATTCTTATGAGATAACGTATTTCCTGTGACCTCTATTGTCTTTTCATTTGGGTGTCTACTGTCCCTGACAACTAACTATATATTGCACCGATGAACTCTTTCTCACGTCTTTGACATAGACTTGTTCCGGAAGCTGTTTTTCATTTTCTGATGTACTGCTATGGCCTGTGCATTCTGTTTTTTTTACTTATTACTTATGTGGTGCGTCTTGCTTCTAATATTATTGTGCACATTGTATAGGTTTTTCTAAAGCATTTCATAACATCATCGCCATTGAAGCATTGAATGAAGGTCTCTACTTTCTCGTGGAGAAGGCTTATAGGAAAGTGTTCTCTTCACGGATGTCTTATAGGAAAGTGCTCTCTTCACGGATGTCTTATAGGAAAGTGTTCTCTTCACGGATGTCTTATAGGAAAGTGTTCTCTTCACGGATGTCTTATAGGAAAGTGCTCTCTTCACGGATGTCTTATAGGAAAGTGTTCTCTTCACGGATGTCTTATAGGAAAGTACTCTCTTCACGGATGTCTTGTAGGAAAGTGTTCTCTTCACGGATGTCTTATAGGAAAGTGCTCTCTTCACGGATGTCTTATAGGAAAGTGCTCTCTTCACGGATGTCTTATAGGAAAGTGCTCTGTGTCTTATAGGAAAGTGCTCTCTTCACGGATGTCTTATAGGAAAGTGTTCTCTTCACGAATGTCTTATAGGAAAGTGCTCTGTGTCTTATAGGAAAGTGCTCTCTTCACGGATGTCTTATAAGAAAATGCTCTCTTCACGGATGTCTTATAGGAAAGTGCTCTGTGTCTTATAGGAAAGTGCTCTCTTCACGGATATCTTATAGGAAAGTGCTCTGTGTCTTATAGGAAAGTGCTCTCTTCACGGATGTCTTATAGGAAAGTGCTCTCTTCACGGATGTCTTATAGGAAAGTGTTCTCTTCACGAATGTCTTATAGGAAAGTGCTCTGTGTCTTATAGGAAAGTGCTCTCTTCACGGATGTCTTATAGGAGAGTGCTCTCTTCACGTTATTTGGTTGTTATACAAATGGGTCGTGGTTATTTGACTGTTACATAAGTGGGTCGATGGTTATTTGGCTGTTATACAAGTGAGTGGCTGGTTATGTGGCTGTCCTCGAGACTCGAAAATATTTAGAAAATACTGGTCTTGACAATAAACTAAACAAATTTTATATAATTACTATTTTTTTAAATAAATCGATGTATTAACTCTTTCACTGGAATACATTTTATTGCTAAGTGTAACTATAAACACCAGCAACATAGTCCTATAAACACCAGCAGCATAGTCCTATAAACACCAGCAGCATAGTCCTATAAATACCAGCTGCATAGTCCTATAAACACCAGCAGCATAGTCCTATAAACACCAGCAGCATAGTCCTATAAACACCAGTGGCATAGTCCTATAAACACCAGCAGCATAGTTCTATAAACACCAGCAGCATAGTCCTATAAACACCAGCAGCATAGTCCTATAAACACCAGCAGCATAGTCCTATAAACACCAGCTGCATAGTCCTATAAACACCAGCAGCATAGTCCTATAAACACCAGCAGCATAGTCATATAAACACCAGCAGCATAGTCCTATAAACACCAGCTGCATAGTCCTATAAACACCAGCAGCATAGTCCTATAAACACCAGCAGCATAGTCCTATAAACACCAGCAGCATAGTCATATAAACACCAGCAGCATAGTCCTATAAACACCAGCAGCATAGTCCTGTAAACACCAGCAGCATAGTCCTATAAACACCAGCTGCATAGTCCTATAAATACCAGCTGCATAGTCCTATAAACACCAGCTGCATAGGCCTATACACACCAGCAGCATAGTCCTATAAACACCAGCAGTATAGTCCTATAAACACCAGCTGCATAGTCCTATAAACACCAGCAGCATAGTCCTATAAACACCAACAGCATAGTCCTATAAACACCAGCAGCATAGTCCTATAAACACCAGTAGCATAGTCCTATAAACACCAGCAGCATAGTCCTATAAACACCAGCAGCATAGTCCTATAAACACCAACAGCATAGTCCTATAAACACCAACAGCATAGTCCTATAAACACCAGCAGCATAGTCCTATAAACACCAGCTGCATAGTCCTATAAATACCAGCTGCATAGTCCTATAAACACCAGCTGCATAGGCCTATACACACCAGCAGCATAGTCCTATAAACACCAGCAGTATAGTCCTATAAACACCAGCTGCATAGTCCTATAAACACCAGCAGCATAGTCCTATAAACACCAACAGCATAGTCCTATAAACACCAGCAGCATAGTCCTATAAACACCAGTAGCATAGTCCTATAAACACCAGCAGCATAGTCCTATAAACACCAGCAGCATAGTCCTATAAACACCAGCAGCATAGTCCTATAAACACCAACAGCATAGTCCTATAAACACCAGTACTCTATAGCTTCGTTCACACAGCGCTAGTTATCGACTGTTATATAAACCACTCAACCGTCATCCTGGAGCCTACCCTATAAATATTTCACGCATTCAACAGAAAGCGGTAATCTGCTTAAGATATTATCACCCTGACCTGTCTTGTCCTGGTGTCAGACTCAGAAAATGGTGTAATTGTTCTTGGCCAGGCGACGAATCACATAAATAAAGGGCCGAATATTAACTTAAACGTGTGTTAGCGTTGTCTGCAGCCAGGGCTCTGGCGTGTCCTTTGCAGAATGTTACATTCACTACAACTCGTCTGAAAGAATGTCTGTCTCTAGCCAGATCTCCCACAGAACGTTACATTCACTACAACTCGTCTGAAAGAATGTCTGTCTCTAGCCAGGTCTCCCACAGAGTGTTGCACTCACCACATCCTGCCTGAAAGAATATCTGATTCTAGTCAGATCTCCTACTTCTGTTGTCATGTTAAAGACCTCCTCGGTATCTGGAAGCCACCTGTTTCTTGATCTGCCCCTGTCTCGTCGTCCTGGAACCGCATCTTCCATTATCGTTCGTTCTTTCTAGCCCGCTCTGTCTTCTCACGTGGGAAAGATGTGGATGTCCTATCCACATTGAATCAACTAACCACAACAGGATGTTTTATTCACGTTAGACCAGTTCACTAACCACTGCTAAATGTTCTAGACCAGTTCACTAACCACAGATGAATGTTCTAGACCAGTTCACTAACCACAGATGAATGTTCTAGACCAATTCACTAACCACAGATGAATGTTCTAGACCAGTTCACTAACCACAGATGATTGTTCTAGACTAGTTCACTAACCACTCCGACTGTTCTAGACCAGTTCACTAACCACTCATGAATGTACTAAACCAGTTTACTAATCACTCCCGAATGTACTAAACTAGTTCACTAACCACTCTTTAATGTTCTAGACCAGTTCACTAACCACTCCTGAATGTTCTATAGGCCATTTCACTAACCATTTCTCTACCACCGCTTTTTTCTTATAAAATGACATGTACTTAAATCCACAATTAAAAAAAAAATAAATTATTTCATGTCTTTTCTGTCAATTTAATGGAGCCGCGACAGCTCAGTGGTTAGTGAACTGGACTACAAAGGACAAGAGTTTCGATTCCAACCGAGGGCTTCCAGGTTCACCCAGCCTTTAATGGGTATCGGATTTTTTCTGGGAAAGTAAAGCGGCACGGACGTAATACCGACCACATTACCCCAAAAATCATGTGCCGAAGGTCTGTACAATTTATGGTCACTAACACCATATTCCCCATACGCCACTTGGCGTGACGAGGGTACTTTACTTTTTTTTTGTTTCTGTCAATTTCTTCTTATTTTACTGTTAAGCTTTGCGAGTTCTGTTTGAGTAACTGAACTTTATTGCTTTCTGAACATATTTATCATCAAATTTTCTCAAATTTGAAGTTTCAGCGACACATCTCCAAAGAGTGTTGGAGCATTGAGAGTTAAATTGAAACAAGACGCTACATTACCACAGCAATGGCACGTCAACTGTCGCAATTACTGGAGCAAGAAAATATAACATTGACATGGGGACAGCAAGTGATAAATAAATATATTCCTTCCATTTCTTTGTTATTAATGCCAGACTTGATCCTTATGTAAGGTTCAAAAGGGCAAGATCACAACATGGAAGCTGAGACGTTTGTAAAAAGACAATTAATGTCGCTAAAAAAGGATGAGATGAAACACAATATCGGAAATATTTTCGGAGCAATATCCTATATCAAACAAGAGATAAATAAAGAGCTATAACAAGTTTTAGGCATCTCGTGACAATGAAGATAAACCGGCTATGATTTCGTGGATAACAACTGTCGATTTGGGATTAGAGGTCGATTTGGATTCAGAGCTGGATGTGGATTTAGAGCTTGTTTTGGATTCTAGACTGGATATGGATTTATGGCTTGTTTTGAATTCTAGGCTCGATGTAGATTTAGGGTTTGCTTTGGATTCTAGGTCTATGTGAATTTAGGCTTGCTTTGTATTCTAGATCTATGTGAATTTAGGCTTGCTTTGTATTCTAGATCTATGTGAATTTAGGCTTGCTTTGTATTCTAGTAAAGTAAAGTACCTCCGTCACGCCAAGTGGCGTATAGGGAAATGTGGTGTTAGTGACCCTATATTTGAGAGACCTCCAGCACATGATTTTTGGGTAATGTGGCCAGTATTACGCCCGTGCTGATTTACTTTCCCAGTAAAAAATCCGGTACCCATTTAAGGCTGAGTGAACCCGAAAGCCGTCGGTTGGGATCGAACCCTACCCCTTGTCCGTGGTAGTCCAGTTCACTAGCCACTGAGCTATCGCGGCTCCCTTTGTATTCTAGATCTATGTGAATTTAGGCTTGCTTTGTATTCTAGATCTATGTGAATTTAGGTTTTCTTTGTATTCTAGATCTCTGTGAATTTAGGTTTTCTTTGTATTCTAGATCTCTGTGAATTTAGGTTTTCTTTGTATTCTAGATCTATGTGAATTTAGGTTTTCTTTGTATTCTAGATCTATGTGAATTTAGGCTTGCTTTGTATTCTAGATCTATGTGAATTTAGACTTTCTTTGTATTCAGAGCACGATGTGGATTTTAGGCTTGCTATGGATTTAGAGGTTGCTTTGAATTCTAGACTCGATTTGCACATTGTGCTGGAAAAAAATATGTAGATATCCCAAAATGATGTAGCGATCGAGAGAATAATTTCGAGTGGTGCACACAAAGACCAGGCAAGATAACTAACATTTCAATCAAAACTTTTTGACGTTTGCAAGCAATAAAGATATGTCAGGTACTCTATACTAGTACATTAATAATTTAGTTAATTTAAATTAGTCTCCTGTGATGTCTAGTCTAACGAAAGTGTACATCATTTTCCTCCCAGGGCATGCGAATGTAAGAGGTTATGAGCGAACAGAGAGGCTTGCTAGTTTGGTATATTTGGAACGCGGAAGGACATTGACCGGGGGAGACATTATAAATACCTTCAGCGACGCTGGAGGAAAACATCGACTAAAATGAAACTGAATCCGTAACAGAGTGAATAAGTATCTTATCAAAGTGGGAGATACAAGGTGGGAGATACAAGGTGGGAGATACAAGGTGGGAGATACAAGGTGGGAGATACAAGGTGGGAGATACAAGGTGAGAGATACAAGGTGAGAGATACAAGGTGGGAGATACATGGTGAGAGATACAAGGTGGGAGATACAAGGTGGGAGATACAAGGTGAGAGATACAAGGTGAGAGATACAAGGTGGGAGATACATGGTGAGAGATACAGGGTGGGAGATACAAGGTGGGAGATACAAGGTGGGAGATACAAGGTAAGAGATACAAGGTGAGAGATACAAGGTGGGAGATACATGGTGAGAGATACAAGGTGGGAGATACAAGGTGGGAGATACAAGGTGAGAGATACAAGGTGAGAGATACAAGGTGGGAGATACAAGGTAGGAGATACAAGGTGGGAGATACAAGGTGAGAGATACAAGGTGGGAGATACAAGGTGAGAGATACAAGGTGGGAGATACACGGTGAGACTGCTACGCAGGATCATAAAACGGACTTATCAAACAACACAACATCGCTGTTGCTAGTCGCTTCGCGTTGAGGAATGTACTTCAAAGATCTGAACACATATAAACTCACGTGATGTGCAATGGGGATGACCTGTCAACTAAATTAAATTAAATTAAGCTTCACCAAATTAAACTAAACTAAACTAGAGTCAATTATTTTCTTAATAAATTATTGTGGCTATGGTTACGATTATGGTTATGATTATGGTTATAGAAGGTCCCGGTATCACTGCAAACGAATTAAAATCCATAATTCCTCAACCACCTGTGCCAGTGGAATCATCCGAATTAATATCTCATCTCCCAAACAAAGAAATGTAGCTGCAGTCCCCATCATATATTAGCACATGCCAAAAGACATAAGGCGAAACTGCACTGAAAGTGTGACAGCCACATATTCCCCGTCATACGATATCATCATTCATCGCAAGAAATCGGAATATCAGATCCAGATAAAAAACACAATTCACAAAGCACTTAACTCAGTAGCTCCGGCAAGCAAGCCGGACTTGGAATATGAGGGAACTGCAACAATAACACTTTTCAGACATAGATAGCCTTTAATAATCAATTATTATCACCATGAGGTGACTCTCTAATGTGCAATATAGGGTTCCGGTCACGCCCTGACGCCTGTGGGGAATACGATGTTTGTGGCCCATATTTTCCCAACAAACGGAACATTTTAAGGGCGACGTGGTAGGTATCACACGAAGCCGCCCAATTTTCCCAGAAAACAATCTCTAATACCCATTTTCATCATCATCATCAAGTACCGGGCCTACTGGCGTAGGTGATCATGTCTCTCCACAACTTTCGATCTCGGCAGCTACTTATCATTTCTGTTGTTGACCTTCCGCCAAGCCATTACTTAAGCTGTCTGTTATTTTTTCTCTTTGCTTCCCTCTATCTCTTCGTTCCTCAATTTTTCAAGTTGTTACAATATATTCAAGTTGTTCTCTTCTCATTACATGGCCAAAAAATGATAATTGTCTCTTCCTAACACTGGAAATTAGCTCTCTTTTTGCTTTGACCTCTCTCAGAACATCTTCATTACTCTTCTTAGCTGTCCATGGTATTCTTAATATTCTTTTGTAAAACCACATTTCTACAGACTCCAGTGATTTTCTTATCTGTTGTCCTATTGTCCATGACTCGCATCCGTATGTTAAGACTGGCTCTACGTAACATTTAAGAACTCTTTTTCTAGTTTCTATTGTCAAAAAATGGATTGCACAGTATCTTCCTCATTTTTTGGAAAGCTGCTTTTGCATCCGAAAAAAAAGTTAAGGTTCTTTGGAAACTGGATCTAGAAATATTTGGTAAGTAGAGACTCGTAAACACAAATACCTAGTCTTTTCTTTTTTCTTAAAAATAATTAAGACTCATACGCATTGTGCTTCTTTCTGTACATAATAAATGTTTAAAATAGTGACATACACTATAGTATGATACAGAAAAGTGAAAAAGTATGTAGAGTGACATATAAGAATAAAGGGTGATGAACAAACTATTGTTAAACATAAAGAGAACGGCCTAGTTTGAAATAAAGAACACAGTACAACGTACACCATGTTAAATTAAGTTACCAAGTAATGTTAGACATTATAGTGAAGGAAAGCAAAATAAAGGACTCAGGACCTTAATAGTAAAAGACAGAAGTAATGGTAGCAACAAAGAAACAGACATCACCGCAATGCACAATTAAGACGTGGAACAATGTTAAAACAGATAAATGAATTTAAATATCTGGGAACAATGTTAACCTCAGATGGTAGATGTACAACAGAGGTGAGATGAAGAATGGTTCACACAAAAGCAGCTATTTTTAAAAAAATGAGGAAGATACTGTGCAAATGTGATACTGTGAATTTTTGACAATAGAAACAAGAAAAAGAGTTTTTAAACGTTGTGAAAAAGACCATGGGAAATATGACAGTTAATTGCCAATATTAGGTAGAACCAACCATAATGTTATTGCTATGTAATGAGAAGAGAACAACTATAATAATTTCTAACAACTGGAAAAATTGAGGGACGAAGAGATAGAGGGAAGCCAAGATAAAAGATACCAAACAGCATAAGAGAATGGCTTAGCAGAAGGTCAAAAGCAGATATGATAAATAGCTGTCGTGATCAAAAGTTGTGGATAGACATGATCACCTACTCTAGCATGCATGGTACTTGATGATGATGATGATGATGATGATGATGATGATGATGATGATGATGATATGTAAAACGAAATAAAACCGAAATAGGGAGGTAAGCATAAGGACTTCCCTGGAAATGCTGTTTAGAAATAAATTATTTAAAAAAATCATCATCAATCTAGGAAATGGGTCAGTCATGTCCTCACACTTAATACCTACCAATCCCAGAATGGGAGCCTGGTATGAAGAAACGTCAAAGTGAAGTGAACCAGCTTGATCGTAAAGTGAGCGAACTAATTACCTTCTAACTTCACTCTATCTTCACTGGATGAAAAATCACTCAAATGTTTCCTATTGTTTTTATGGTCACGTTCAAAACAAACTCGTGAATTATATTCTCGCTCTGACAAGAAAGCAGTTTCAAGCGGCTTGGGATAAGATAAACAATTGTGTAATAAAATGACAACAGCTTCTCATCAACGATAATCTAAATGCAATAACATTACAAACGCTTCGACATTTAAACCCTCATCAGCGACAAAACCAACATCGTTATTGTTGACACACGAACATTATCACAGATATTGATGACACAAATTATGTTATTTTGTCTGTCAAAATGTTGTCTTATTTCTCGTGAACTGAAGCAGACACCTCAATTATATTGTTCCTAATTGAGAACCGTAGAGCCCACGCTTGCTGAAAACATCTTAGGTTCATTGCGTCATTTGAAAATACAAATCAGACATATAATTGATTATGTGTTTTGGCAATTTGTATTAAAATAATACAATTTTAATCACAGACATATATAGGTCGGCATTGTCAAAGCACTTAAATGTCAAAATGGTTACAAATGGTATATTGGTAACAACCCTCTGTTACAAACGTTAAATATTACCCTATATGTTAAAAAAAAAAAAACAAGAACTGGGACCAAATATGCGATGTTTGAGTCAACGGTTAATACCAGAAAACGTCATAAAATTATCCAAGAAAACACAAAAAGCTAATGTCGAATATACATCATGCAGCAAACACATATCATCCTAGGTAGATGAGATATTTTGAGCCAGTGGTGGGGTGTGATTGGGATTCCATTCACCATCAAGGGCGTTCTTCTCAAGAATGCATGGAAAAAGACCAAGAGGAAGACCTACATGTAGATGGATAGATGCAGTGATAGAGACATGTAACAACAAACGAAAATCACTAATTGAGACAGTTCGAGCAGCTCAAGAACGACAAATGATATAACCACGACACCTTCTCGGTATCAGTGAGAAAGAGAACAGAAAAAAGAAGAAAGAAAGAAGTGGGTGTGACGTACACTCCGACAAGATATGGTGACAGCTTTACAAAATAATGAACACAAGAAAATACTGACGTTTCGGCCAACATGCGGCCTTCTTCAGAAAACGAGATGAACAACAGGAACTAGTGAAGCACAAATAACTATCACTACAGCTAGGATGATTAGGTTAAGGAGAAGAGGACAGAGGGATAAGAGGTGGGATGATGAGATGAGAAAGAGAGATGTGTTATATGTTAGAGGATAGGTGAGATGTGGAGATATGACAATGTAAGTACAAAGAAATAATTGTAATTATAATTTAGACTTAGCTGATAGCAGTCACTCCGCTCACGGTGGAAGATGGCTATCAGTTGTCGGGGAAAGTGCCAAATGGATAATCATTCACATGGCTAGACTAGAGGTCCGACGTGTTATGAAGCAGTCAAGCGTAACGCAGGAAAGGACTCGAGGTAGTAAAAGTGACCAGTCTCATCCGCAGGAGCCATAGGTGCTAAGTTGGCTAAAATGTTTGATAGATCGACTGAAGTGCCCGGTTCAAGTCCCGGATGTGAAGAAACATTTTCTAGACTATAAGGCTAATTGTGGGAACCGCGATAGCTCAGTGGTTAGTGAACTGGACTACAAAGGACAAGAGGTAGGGTTCCATCCCAACTGATGACTTTCGGGTTCACCCAGCCTTTGATGGGTACCGGATTTTTTTCGGGGAAAGTAAAGCGGCACGGGCGTAATACCGACCACATTACACCCAAAAAATCATGTGCCGAAAGTCGGTAAAATGTATGGTCACTAACACGATATTCGCTATACGCCACTTGGCGTGACGGGGGTACTTTACTTTTTTTTAAAGATAAGGCTCATTGTGCTCACCAGCCTTTCAAATTGGGGTTATGGGATCGATCTTTCTTGGAATTAAGAGCAGCCTGATACCATGCACACGCTAGATCTTCTATATCAGTGGGCAGCACCACAACAGGGAGAACACGGCGATCCTAGCTTCTGTTAGTCAACCTGTTTTGCCGCAAACTGTTACCTGGGGAGGCCTAAGAGAAAATCGAGAAAAGATGTAGGTCAGATGATGGTCCCCTGATCGCTAGCGCTTAAGTTCCCACCTCTCCTTTTTTTCCATACAAGAGACATATGTTTTAGGACGGGAGAAGCAAAGAAAATAACAACATAACGAATGTAACGTTTACATAACGACCAGTTAGGAGCGGAGGAAGATGGGGATTAAGCGAGTCATACTTTCTTTAGTCGGCAGATGAATTCATCACACACGCATACATACACGTAACAAGGAATGAAGATACCAGAGTAGGGAAACAAAGGAGAAGAACAATGAATAGTCATGTTTACGCAAATGAAGGACAGCTAAAGAAGAATTAATAGATCTCTCTCTCTCTCTCTCTCTCTCTCTCTCTCTCTCTCTCTCTGCGATCAAAACTCAATCAGAGTAGGATTCCAGACTCTCTCATTAAGGCAGCTGTCTGTTTAAGCGAATCGATTGCCCCATATAGTTTTTCTTCCAGGGAGGTGGGCGTAGACCACATTGCACTTCTCAGGTCTGTGTACTGGGGGCTATCCTGTAGAACATGTTTTGTAGTCATGTTGTCCAGTGTACTGTGGCATAGGCTGGTTGTACCTATTTTGAATTTGGTGAACATGTGATTTCTCATTCTAATGTGGCCAGTGCGTAGGTGAAGTATAATGATTTGATCCCTCCTTGATAGTTGGTGGTATCCGTTACTCTCGTTATGCTTTGAGTGTTCTCGTTTCCATTTTTCATGGAACTGACCCTTGAGGATGGATTTGGCTTCATCATAACTGAGTGGATGGTTCTCTTGTGGTAATCTTGCTATCTCTTTAGCTAATATGTCTGCGCGTTTGTTCCCGTGTATATTACAGTGTGAAGGTATCCACTGAATGACTACTCTCTGGAAGCTATTGCACAGTTGGTCCAGGTTTGTTCTCAAGTCATCTAGTTCATTGTTCTTGGGGCTTTTTAGAGCTGATAGTACTGACAGTGCATCAGTCAGAATCACCAATTTATTGTGCATGTTATTTTTGTGTTGAGTTGCCAGTGTTGCAGCATCTCTGATGGCCTCAGTTTCTGCTTTAAAAGTTGTTTGAGAATTTTCCAGTAGCTGTTGACTTGGTGATCTCGTCCATATTATTCAGCGTCAAGAACACACCTACCCCTCCATTTCTGGTGGCATTTGTAGCAGAGCCATCTGTGTATATGTGGGACCAAGAGTCCTGTGGGTAGGTATCGTTTCCTTATTTATTTGCCATTCAGCGTCGAAGGGGAGATATAGCTTCTGATGTTTTGCTCTTCTTTTCGCCTTTACTTCCATTATGTTTCCGAGTTTTTCTAATAATCGATTAATCCATTTTTGCCGTGGTCGGCCCTAGAGTCAGGTGTTCTCGTAACGTTTATTGAAGGCTCGTTTCATGTGTTATTATTTTTCTGTCTAATAACTCAAACCCGTTTTATCTGTTGTTTATTGACGTATTCAAAGACTGGAATTTCTGTTATCTTTTTTTTCTAAGTTTTTCATTTCTGATCTTATCTCTCGGGCTGTTTAATGTCATGCGTCCAACATATTTAATTTCATCATCATCATCATCGAGTGCCCTCTCCGCAACAAGGTTGGCTACCATGGAACGAACGCTATTCTACTCTTTTTCTTGCTTTGATGGTGCAGGCTTTAATAGATTGACTTGTCGATCGTTTGATGTTACTCGTCCATGTTAGTCTTGGTCTGCCTCTGCCTCTTTTACCTTGTATTTTCCCTTCCAATATTACTTTTAGTAAGCTGTTGTGTCTTTTAACATGCCCCAAAAATTTCATTTGTCTTGTCTTAATTGCATTTAGTAGTGCTCTTTTTATTTTCAGTTGTTTTAAAACTTTATCGTTTCTTATCGTTTGTTTCCATCCAATTCTACCTATTCTTCTATAAATCCACATTTCAAAGGCTTCAATTTTCTGTTCTGTTTTCTTGTCTAATGTCCATGTTTCTGCACCATACAGGAATACTGAGAAGATGTAACATTTTGCAATTCTTAGTTGCAGCCCTGCTGATATTTGTTTTGTTGTTAGTATATTTTTCATGGCATTAAAATTACTTTTTGCCATACCTATTCTTTTGTTTATTTCCATTTTACATTTTCCATCATTTGTTATAGTATGCCCCAGGTAGTTGTAGCTCTGAACTGTTTAATTTATTCCGAGGTTATTTATCGTTTTGCTCGTTAGTCTAGAGTGATGGTCTGGCATTATTGAAACAACGTTATGATGACGATTGTATTGTTGAGTTTCCGTTCTGCTTGTAGTGATATTTCCTTGTTGGGCATCAGTGGTGACATCTGTCCAATGATTTGACAAGCTTTGTTGCTTCTTGAGTTAATATTTTGAATAATCAAGAAAAGAGTAAATGAATATATTCCAGAAAATAACAACATGCAAATGTTGGAGAAACAATATAAACAGGGGAACGTAAACAACAAATCATGCTTCAAGCAGGACAAAACAAAATGTTAAACAAATAATGGGAAGCAGAAATACCACCAGCCAGAATTGGATCGCAAATAGACAACTTTGATTAAAAGCTCTAAACAGATAATATCACGTTCAGTGTGACTTGCAGTTTTTGTTTAGCGCGAGTTGAAGCTGTTCTATCGCTGCTGAGGTACAAGTATTGACACTAAACGGTCACGTATATCTCCAATAATCGAATTGCTGTAATTTGGCACGCCATTGATAATAGTGTCCGGTATCGAGTTAACACTTGCTGTGTCAAGTCCAATAGCGGAAGTTTTCACGCTGTAAAACTACATGTATTTGTCTGTTCACAGAGACAGACACACAGACAGACATACAACCAGACAAACAAATGGATAGATAGATAGATAGATAGATAGATAGATAGATAGATAGATAGATAGATAGATAGATAGATAGATAGATAGATAGATAGATAGATAGATAGATAGATAGATAGATAGATAGATAGATAGATAGATAGATAGATAGACAGATAGACAGATAGACAAATAGATAGATAGATAGATAGATAGATAGATAGATAGATAGATAGATAGATAGATAGATAGATAGATAGATAGATAGATAGATAGATAGATAGATAGATAGATAGATAGATAGATAGATAGATAGATAGATAGATAGATAGATAGATAGATGGGTAGGTGGGTGGGTGTAAGTAGGTAGGTATGTAGGTGGATGGATAGATAGATAGATAGATTAGATAGATAGATAGATAGATAGATAGATAGATAGATAGATAGATAGATAGATAGATAGATAGATAGATAGATAGATAGATAGATAGATAGATAGATAGATAGATAGATAGATAGATAGATAGATAGATAGATAGATAGATAGATAGATAGATAGATAGATTAGTGGATGGATGGATGGATGGATGGATGGATAGATGGACGAAACTGACAAACTAATGTATACAACCTGTACATTTTTTCTGTACAATTGACAGTCATAATTTTCCCGTACAACGTTCTTGATAGCATAGACGTATGTGTTTTTCTTGAAGGGATGTCTTTAAACCACTCAAGAGCCATACAATACTAAGTAGCACCACTCACTGGTTTCTGGATATTAGAGATTACATTGAATAAGGAGAATAAAAACAGAATGGTTTTTAGAAGATTGAAGAATAAGTCTATCATACTTGTTTAGACATTTGATGGAAGATCAGTATAAATAGTATTTAATGATGTCCCAACAGTAGCAATCACTTAGGAATCTGTATGTTAAAGAATATGATTTTGGAAATGTTTTTTTTTTACTTTCTGTTTGAATTTCTCTTGCACTTTCTGTTTTACATTCTCTTGCACTTTCTGTTTTACTTTCTTTTGCACTTTCTGTTTTACTTTCTCTTGCACATTCTGTTTTACTTTCTCTTGCACTTTCTATTTTACTTTATGTTTTACTTTCTGTTTTACTTTCTCTTGCACTTTCTGTTTTACTTTCTATTGCACTTTCTGCTTTACTTTCTCTTGCACTTTCTGTTTTACTTTCTCTTGCACTTTCTGTTTTAATTTCTCTTGCATTTTCTGTTTTACTTTCTGTTTTACTTTCTCTTGCACTTTCTGCTTTACTTTCTGTCTTTACTTTCTCTTGCACTTTCTGTTTTACTTTTTCTTGCACTTTCTGTTTTAATTTCTCTTGCATTTTCTGTTTTACTTTCTATTTGACTTTCTCTTGCATTTTCTGTTTTACTTTCTCTTGCACTTTCTGTTTTACTTACTCTTGCACTTTCTGTTTGACTTTCACTTGCACTTTCTGTTTTACTTTCTCTTGCACTTTCTGCTTTACTTTCTGCTTTACTTTCTCTTGCACTTTCTGTTTTACTTTCTCTTGCACTTTCTGTTTTAATTTCTCTCGCATTTCTGTTTTATTTTCTGTTTTACTTTCTCTTGCACTTTCTGCTTTACTTTCTCTTGCACTTTCTGTTTTACTTTCTCTTGCACTTTCTGTTTTAATTTCTCTTGCATTTTCTTGTTGACTTTCTCTTACACTTTCTGTTTTAATTTCTCTTGCACTTTCTGTTTGACTTTCGGACTTTCTGTTTCACTTAATATTTCGCTGTCTGTTTCACTTCCTGCAACCATTCTCATGAACATCTCGGTTTTTCTCTTATGGTTCGTTCAGTGTCGGCAACTCTTATCCCGGTTTTCCGGTCTCATAATATTTATAATGATATTATAGATAACAACACAGTCGCTCTTGACATCCTTCATTCAGTGAAGTCAAAAATCAACACAACACAGCTGGAGATGATGCGTTTATACAAACGATATAACGGAAGAAGAAAATAGAGAAACTTTCATAAATTCTGCGATCTTTGCTGATGTTGGCAAGGAGGACTCCCATTTAGTCATTGAAATAGGCATTGTGGATTCATAAAAAAATCGTACCTCTAGATTTGCTGATCTTTCAGCTTCTTGAGCTCCAAATCATTCATTTCCTCCTGAATTGAGTTTATGCGGCTCTTCTCCAACGAATGTGGTATTTAAATGTGTTCCGATGGTCTTTGAACCCGCGAGAGTTCACACTGGCCTTGCAGAGACGTCATCACTATATATGCAAATGTGTACGCACGTTATGGCATGCACGTGTTTTGTTGTAGGTTTGTGACTTCTTTTGGTGAGACGTTCTCTGTTCAACCTCAAACTGTGTCTTCCAGGAGAGCTTGAACATTTTGTTCGTGGGCACATTGAGCTGCTGCATCTGTAGAGGATTTTAGCTGTAGGCTGACTGGGCTACTGTCTCTGTAGAGGATTTTAGCTGTAGGATGCTGCGCTACTGCCTCTGTAGAGGATTTTAGCTGTAGGATGACTGGGCTACTGGCTCTGTAGAAGATTTTAGCTGTAGGCTGACTGGGCTACTGTCTCTATATAAGAATTTAGCTGTAGGATTACTGGGCTACTGCCTCTGTAGAGGATTTTAGCTGTAGGCTGACTGGGCTACTGTCTCTATAGAAGATTTTAGCTGTAGGCTGATTGGGCTACTGCCTCTGTAGAAGATTTTAGCTGTAGGCTGACTGGGCTACTGTCTCTATAGAAGATTTTAGCTGTAGGCTGACTGGGCTACTGTCTCTATAGAAGATTTTAACTGTAGGCTGACTGGGCTACTGTCTCTATAGAAGATTTTAGCTGTAGGCTGACTGGGCTACTGTCTCTATAGAAGATTTTAACTGTGGGCTGACTGGGCTACTGCCTCTGTAGAGGATTTTAGCTGTAGGCTGACTGGGCTACTGCCTCTGTAGAGGATTTTAGCTGTAGGCTGACTGGGCTACTGCCTCTGTAGAGGACTTTAGCTGTAGGCTGACTGGGCTACTGCCTTGTAGAGGATTTTAGCTGTAGGCTGATTGGGCTACTGCCTCTGCCATCCTTTTGATTGTGGGCAGATTTAGTTGTCTCTTTCAATATTTTTGTTTGCAGGATGATTCTGGTGCGAATGATATATAAGACTCAAGATTTTGACTATTTAAACGATTGAGTATTGTTTCTACAATCAAGTTGACAAACACACCCGACATAAACATATTCGACATAAATATACCCGACAAAAATATACCCGACATAAACATACCAGACATAAACATTCAAGACATAAACATACCAGACATAAACATATCTGACACAAACACCGCTGCACTGACAATCGAAAACGCGTAGAATAAAATCAGAGCACAACAAAGGCTTTTGAATCGTATTTTAAAGCGGTAGTACTTCGCCATAGTGGGCTGCCTTGCGCAAGGATTTTTTTCTGAAAATAACTTTCAATTTAACATTTCTTAAAAACGCTATTATCTTTTGAAATCGCCTGTCTAGACGTTGCGTGTTGGTTTATAACAGGAACCAAGACTTAGGCCAAAGCTTACCGTCACATTTAAACTTACGTAAGTGCTAGCGTGTGACGCCAAAACATAGAACAGATGTTGTCCTTTCTGCTTAACCGTTTGGAGAATCGGTCAATTTCAGAATTTGACATATAAAATGTGTCCAATATTTGTACAATATATCGTGTTATATATATATATATATATATATATATATATATATATATATATATATATATCTTCGTATGTATGTGTGCGTTTGCGTGCACACACATTTCATATAATCCTAGCGCCTGTTTTAGTTTCAGATTACTTTCCAACAAATATATTATTCATTATATATAGATCTATTTTGTGTTAATCTTTCTCTATCACACTTTCTCCATTTAAAACTCTGAAGCAACGATTTTTACAATATAATCACTATGATATAGGAATCAATTTTTCTACCATCCCTGTGCTATCAGTGCCAGAATTGGACGCTGGACTCTAGAACAATAAAAAGATAACGACCACCGAAATGAAATGTATCAGAAGAATGACAGGAAACAGCTTAAGGGACAGAGTAAGAAACACCGACCTGAGGAAGAAACTCGAAATTGAACCAGCCATCGAATACATAAAGAAACAACACAACAATTGGTTCGGTCACATAACAAGACAAAAAGAACTAACAATGACTCATAGAGCCATAAACAAACGCTTCGAAAACGCCAAATGAAGAGGAAGATCGAGAAAGAGATGGATAAAGGGAATACTAGTGTCACTAGGCGGGATACCACAAGAAGAGGCCAACAGAATAGCAGATTGTATATCCCCTCGACGCCAACGGCAATGGATGAAGGATAGAAGAAGAAGAGGAAGAATCACTATGATTTATATTTAGTCAGCTAATGGCAGCAGAAAACTCGTTATACTGAGCTTTGCATCATGATGCAATCTGATCATCAATAGTAGAACTCCGGCTTGCAAGTGTTTCAGTCCTTTAGTACACTATGTTCCACACGCTATACTCGGCACGCTATATTCCACACACTATATTTGGCACACTGTGTTCTACAAGCTATATTCGGCACACTGTGTTCTACAAGCTATATTCCGCACACTGTGTTCTACAAGCTTTATTCGGCACACTGTGTTCTACACGCTATATTCGGCACGCTATATTCTACCCGCTATATTCGGCACGCTATATTCTACCCGCTATATTCGGCACGCTATATTCTACCCGCTATATTCGGCACGCTATATTCTACAAGCTATATTCGGCACACTGTGTTCTACACGCTATATTCGTCACGCTATATTCTACCCGCTATATTCGGCACGCTATATTCTACCCGCTATATTCGGCACGCTATATTCTACACGCTATATTCGGCACGCTATATTCCACACACTATATTCGGCATGCTATATTCCACATATATTCCACACGTTATGTTGGGCACACTATTTTCCGCACGCTATATTCGGCATGCTATATTTATATTTATTGTGTTTTATTAACAATGTATTTATCTTGTGCCTGATTCATTGCTCTTTATCCTTAATTAATACCCAACTACATAACTGTAACATATCCCCCACAATTAGTTTTCCGCAATCAACTTATTTTACGTGGTCAACGTGAACACTTGTCTTTTTTCTATCATTTATCTATGCTATGCGTAGGTGCCTCATCTTAATCTACATTGATAACAAGGCAATTTGGACACAAAGTAAACAACAACAAATGTAGCCCGATTACGAATTGAGTACCTCTGGCAGTAATGTGATCACCTTACCTCAGCGCTACAGAACCTTTGAATCAGCTTCAATACAATGAATAAAAAAAAAAGAAATAGAAAACTTAATCACGTGATACTCTCGTGGAAGTCAAGCGACGTCAGTAATCCCTGGTAACGAGAATGCTGATCGAATTGCCTGGTCTAGCGCAGTCAGAGACTAAAGCTTTCGAATAGGTTATGTCTTCTCTACGCTGGAGATGACAGAAACAATTGGTAGCATATATCATTGGAGATGACACTCAGATCAAAGAAAACAAATATTCCGAACAAATCACTGCAGTAGATAAACTCTGTTTTATTTTAAGAAAGATCAATACATGTGAGATGCGATGCTTGAGAAAAGTAACAAACAACACAAGAAGAGATAGAATACCAAATGAAACCATAAGAAAAATGGTAGAAACTAAACCCTGCCAAGAATATATAGAACAACAACAACTTAAATGGTTTGGCCACCTGGTCAGAATGAACCCTTACCAACCACCATCAAGGGCGTTCTTCTCGAGAATGTATGGAAAAAGACCAAGAGGAAGACCCAGAATAAGATGGATAGATGCAGTAATAGATACATGTAACAACAAAGGAAAATCACTAATTCAGACAGTTCGAGCAGCTCAAGAACGACAAATGATATAAACCACGACACCTTTGAGGTATCAGTGAGAAAAGAAAAGCAGAAGAAGAGGAAGAAGAAGCTACATTATATTCCAGTTGTTCCCTTCTCATTACACGGCCAAAAAAATGATGATTGTTTCTTCCTAATATTGGAAATTATCTTTTTTTTTCTTTGGCCTATTTCAGAACGTTTATTTACTCTTTCTTTGCTGTCCATGGTATTCTCAACATTCTTCAGTAAAACCACATTTCTATAGACTCCAGTGATTTCCTTGTTTGTTCTCCTATTGTACACGATTCACATCCATATGTTAAGACTGGCTCTACATAAAATTAAAGAACTCCTTTTCTTGTTTCTATTGTCAAAAATGGATTGCATAAATCTTCCTCATTTTTTGAAAATCTGCTTTTGCCTGAGTCTTTCTGCATCTCCCCTCTTTTGTTAATGAAAAATATACTAACATCACAACAACACCAGACCTACAACTAAAAATAGCAAAATGTGATATCTTCTCAACATTTATGAATGGTGGGGAAACATGGACTCATAGACAAGAAAACAGAACAGAAAATTGAAGTGTGAAGAATCTTTAAAATATGGACTTTTAGAAGAATAGGAATAATTGAATGGAAAGAAAAGAAAGCAAACAATGAAGTCTTAAAACAACTACAAATGAAAAGAGATCTATTAAACACAATTCAAATAAGATAAAAGAGATTTTTGGGTCATGTTAAAAGACACAGCAACCTACTGAAAGTAATGTTGAAAGGGAAAATGCAAGGTAAAAGAGGTAGAGGCAGACAAAGACTAACATAAACGAGTAACATCAAAAGAAGGACAAGTCAGCCTATGACAACCTGTACCATCAAGGCAAGAGACAGAGCGAAATGGCTCTTGATGGTAGCCAACCTTCGATGTGGAGACGGCACTCGATGATGATGATGATGAATAAGCATGAATTTGAACTACCATTTTACCAATTGGGAGCCGCGATGGCTCAGTGGTTAGTTAACTGGACTACAAAGGACAAGAGGTAGGGTTCGATTCCAACCGAGGGCTTCCAGGTTCACCCAGCTTTTAATGGGTACTGGATTTTTTTTCTGGGAAAGTAAAGCGGCACAGGCGTATCACCGACCACATTACCCCAAAAATCATGTGCTGAAGGTCTGTAAAATTTATGGTCACTAACACCTTTTCCCTATACGCCACTTGGCGTGACGGGGGTACTTTAGGTTTTTTTTATTGCACCTACTGAAGTGATTTCTTAATTCTGTTTCAGACGTATGTCTATCGCTCATCTTACCTACGACCTACACACATACACATTTTATTAAAAAGAAAAGAATAAAACTCTCTCTACGGCATTATCCCATTATTAGGATCTGCTTTGGTGGAAGTATAGGATCATAGAATAAAGGTCGCGTGTGCAGTGCTATCGTCACAAGGATTACAGGTCTGCAATTTTATTTCACCCCCGATAGATCAAAAATGCTTCTGACCGTTCCGTGTTTCGAACCCGGGATGTCCTGGTTTGAAGCACGACATGTTATTGATCCGGACATCTATTCTCCGTACTTATAACGGGCACCTATTCTCCGTACTTATAACGGGCACCCATTCTCCGTACTTATAACGGGCACCTATTCTCCGTACTTATAACGGGCACCCATTCTTCATACTTATAACGGACACCTATTCTCCGTACTTATAACGGGCACCCATTCTCCGTACTTATAACAGGCACCTATTCTACGTACTTATAACGGGCACCCATTCTCCGTACTTTTAACGGGCACCCATTCTCCGTACTTTTAACTGACACCCATTCTCCGTACTTTTAACGGACACCCATTCTCCTACTTTTAACTGGCACCCATTCTCCGTGCTTTTAACTGGCACCCATTCTCCTACTTTTAACGGGCACCCATTCTCCTACTTTTAACTGGCACCCATTCTCCTACTTTTAACGGGCACCCATTCTCCTACTTTTAACTGGCACCCATTCTCCGTACTTTTAACTGGCACCTATTCTCCATACTTTTAACTGGCACCCATTCTCCTACTTTTAACTGGCACCCATTCTCCTACTTTTAACTGGCACCTATTCTCCGTACTTTTAACGGGCACCCATTCTCCGTACTTATAACGGACACCCATTCTCCTACTTTTAACTGGCACCCATTCTCCGTACTTTTAACTGGCACCCATTCTCTGTACTTTTAACGGACACCCATTCTCCGTACTTTTAACTTACACCCATTCTCCGTACTTTTAAAGGGCACCCATTCTCCTACTTTTAACTGGCACCCATTCTCCGTACTTGTAACTGGCACCCATTCTCCGTACTTTTAACGGGCACCCATTCTCCGTACTTTTAACGGGCACCCATTCTCCGTACTTTTAACTGACACCCATTCTCCGTACTTTTAACGGGCACCCATTCTCCTACTTTTAACTGGCACCTATTCTCCGTACTTTTAACTGGCACCTATTCTCCGTACTTTTAACTGGCACCCATTCTCTTTGTGATGCTGAAACTTGTAAGCAGCCATGTGTCCGTCATGCAGTGAAACCTGCCATCTATTAATGCTTGTTAAATGGAGATAAATTCACAGAACATTTTCTTTAACATTATCGGCTTCTGTGCAGTAATTGTTTTTGTTTTCACTGAGCCGATTGTGTACTTCAAGTATTGCGTTCCTGAAGCAAATGCTGCACAGGTTATCTCGCCTGATCATAAAAGAAAATGTGCAAGTAAAATGGTCCTGCAGATTGATACAGTTGTGAATTTAATATCACCGAATGTGATAATTACACAAATAAAATACTCCTTATCTTGTATTGTACACCATTAGTGATCGACCTATGAAATGTTACATTTATTGCTAAACAATATTATTATTATCTTCCGGTATATATATATATATATATTCGCATGTCTGTGTTAGTCACCTTTAGTGACTCGGGCAGATGGTGCTCGTAAACCTGGGAGGCCCGACCATCTAAGGGCAGAATCCCCCTACAGAAAAGACAACCTGCTGCCTTGTAGGAAGATTGGGGACAATCAAAGGCTAAGGAAAGCAAACCTGAATAAAATGCTGGCTGAAATCGGATGCACTGGCCCATTGGCGCAGAACACAGTGCAACGTTTTAACAGGTATTCAAGCGGAGTTGATCTAACAGGCTTAAACAGACAGCTGTCTTCGTGTGAGAGTCTGGAGTCCTACTCTGATTGAGTCCTGATCGCAATATATATATATATATATGAATTTAATTGCTTTAGTTTAGTTTAGTTTAGTTTAGTTTAGTTTACTTGTCAGAACATCTTCACTACAGAAGAGACAACTCTATAATCCTCAGATGCTCTCCTCAGCACGTGTAGCATGCTCACCGCACATAACGAAGCATTGAAGATGAAAACATGAAATTAAGAGCTTATCGTGTTTGCTGTGTAACGTAAGCAAAGTTAAGATTCGTGTTCATGAGAATACCATCGGTCAAACTTGTGCATTGCAATCATGTAAAGTTACTTGTGCATTGCAAGCATGTAAAGTTACTTGTGCATTGCAAGCATGTAAAGTTACTTGAGCATTGCAAGCATGTAAAGTTACTTGTGCATTGCAAGCATGTAAAGTTACTTGTGCATTGCAAGCATGTAAAGTTACTTGTGCATTGCAAGCATGTAAAGTTACTTGTGCATTGCAAGCATGTAAAGTTACTTGTGCATTGCAAGCATGTAAAGTTACTTGTGCATTGCAAGCATGTAAAGTTACTTGTGCATTGCAAGCATGTAAAGTTACTTGTGTATTGCAAGCATGTAAAGTTACTTGTGCATTGCAAGCATGTAAAGTTACTTGTGCATTGCAAGCATGTAAAGTTACTTGTGCATTGCAAGCATGTAAAGTTACTTGAGCATTGCAAGCATGTAAAGTTACTTGTGCATTGCAAGCATGTAAAGTTACTTGTGCATTGCAAGCATGTAAAGTTACTTGTGCATTGCAAGCATGTAAAGTTACTTGTGCATTGCAAGCATGTAAAGTTACTTGTGCATTGCAAGCATGTAAAGTTACTTGTGCATTGCAAGCATGTAAAGTTACTTGTGCATTGCAAGCATGTAAAGTTACTTGTGCATTACAAGCATGTAAAGTTAATCAATGAAATCAATTAATTCCGTATCCTTGTCTGCCCTTGGGGCACCATAGATGATATTTTCACAATTTGCTTCCAGTCGTCGTGATTTATAGTAGCTCTCTCGGTTAAAACGAAAGACATCACTATCCATTTTCTGATGTTTTACAGCCAAATTTTTCGTTGTTCTCTCTGTTTTATTTTTCTGACACTGCTTTACAGATTGGTCTTGGCAAGACCGTGAAATTTGCCCATTCCAGATCGGTTTTCGCTCTTTCATTATTGACAATAAGTCTGTTATTGGCCAAGTATGGTCCAGTTAGAATCTTCGCTTACTTGTTCATTGTTATTATGTCCTCTGTATGTGTGTTATATTTTCCCTAACCATTTCACCTCCAAGGCCTGTATTTTTGTTTGGAGAACAGCGGTGAGTATCCACATATCAAATACGGATGTAACTTCTGTTCGCAATAGTCTGGTGTTAATTCATTATCATTATCATCAAGTATCATGTCTGCTGGCGTAGGTGATCATGTCTCTATACAACTGTTCGATCTCAGCACTTATTTATCATATCAGTGTTGTTGATCTTCTGCCAAGCCATTCTCTTAAGCTGTCTGGTATTTTTTTCTCTTTGGTTATTTGGTTATGGAAGGCCCCGGACTTGGAATATGAGGAAACTGCAACAAGCAACACTTTTCATGCATTGCCTTCAATTGTTCTCGCCGCCTATCCACCATATACCGGAAGTTCACGTCCTCCCTAAAATGATGATAGTCATATTTTTTTTTTTAAATGTATAGCGCTTGATGATGTTAGACCATCGTTGTTGACTCCAATTCCGAACATATAGACACACAGTTAGTCGTCAGATTATCCCCCGTCGCACATCAAACAACAGCCCGTAAGATTAGCGTACGGCCGGTCTAGGGATGTACGATGAGCCATTACGATGACGTAGCGGACAACAATGTACACACAACAATTTCGCTCCCTTTAGAATCATAATTACTCTAGTGAAAGCAGCATACGACTAACAAAACACGGTGCAAATTCCCTAAGAGATAAAACTGCGGCTGACGAAGTAGTTTACATTAATGCGTAACATGGAAATAACTTGCGTCAAGGAATTCCAACAATGGTAATGAACAGCACCAATGTGACATAAAGCGCAGATCACGTCTAGACGGTGGAAGGTCGCATTCACAACACTTGATTTGTCAAAAAGGGACTGTTGCCGGCGTACAACTTCGCTTTAGCGGCACAGACGTAATAAGTAGATCATCATTTTCACTTTAACGCAGAAAAGTACAATGGAGAAATTAATCATACCACGAATGCATTTTCTGCAGCGATCGAGAGAACATTTTTTCTCATTGCTTTCCTATATCTCTTCGTCCCTCAATTTTCCCAGTTGTCACACTATATTCCAGCGTTTCCCTTCTCATTACATGGCTAAAAAATGGTGATTGTTTCATTCTAATATTGGAAATTGGCTCTCTCTTTGCTTTGGTCTCTTACAAAAGTTTTCATTGCTCTTCTTAGCTGTCCATGGTATTCTCAACATTCTTCCGAAAAAAAAAACATGTCCACATCTGCCTTGATTTTCTTGTCTGTTGCCCTATTGTCCATGACGTAAATTACTCGCAAATCAATCTTACCACCACACCTTGGTACCAGCATGTAAAGTATTATGTTAGTGACCACATCTTTCCGTGGCCGTTGGCACATTTCTAACGACGAGTTTGATCGTGACAAGCCGGTTTTACGTTCGTCAATACAAAACGTAACATTTATAACAAATTGTTACATCTTCTCAATATTTCTATATGGTGCAGAAACATGGACATTAGACAAAGAAACAGAACAGGGAATTGAAGCCTTTGAAATGTGGATTTATAGAAGAATAGGTAGAATTGGATGGAAGGAAAAGAAAACAGACGACGAAGTCAACTAAAAATGAAAAGAGAATTACTAAATACAATTCAAACAAGACAAATGCGATTTTTGGGGCATGTTAAAAGACACAACAGCCTACTAAAAGTAATACTGGAGGGGAAAATACAAGGTAAAAGAGGCAGAGGCAGACCAAGACTAACATGGACGAGTAACATTAAAAGATGAACAAATCAGCCTGTGACAACCTGCACCATCAAAGTAAGAGACAAAGCAGAATGGCGCTCCATGGTAGCCAACCTTCGTTACGGAGACGGCACTCGATGATGATGATGAAATAAAAACCTCTGGTATCCACTTTGAAAGGCAGTGAGAACTCCAAAAAGCTTGTCGATCAGAACAACAAGTTTGGAATCAAGTCCAGACACTTGTGATCAATACTGAAACTGCTGTCCAATCAGCTACCTGAGCTCCAATTACAGAGATTACTAGACATAATAATTGCTATAAAAATGGGCATGAAAGAGAATAGTAAACATAAGGCAACAAACGAAGAAGGTTTAAGAGAAATTGTGTGAAGAAAAATGTTGAATTGCTTACATTGATCTCAACAATTCTGTAAAAACAAAATGTATTCGTACAGCATTTTAGGGATACATGTTGCAGCTATCTTGTATCTGGCAGCGAACATCTCCATAGGTGCTCAGATCACCTTCTCAGCAAGTCTCGAAGTGTCCAGCGACTGACGACTCCAGTTCTGTGTTGGTTGATAAGTCTTCTAAACACGGCCACTAAGTTTCTCGTTTCTGGCTTGCCCATCTTAACTCCCATCTCCATCATCCGAAGAAGTGACGTGGACTCATGGTTATCGAAGTCCTGTGTCCTTCCCACTTCCCGAAATGTTATTGATAACGTCCACCCGATCCATTGGTTGACCGTCCTCAACAATAGAGCAGCTAGCCAACCTGTCCGCTCTTTCATTTCCCCGTACTCTCGCATATCCTGGGACGTAGACAAAAGGTAACTTACGTTTATTTCTACTTCTGTAATGACTCTATACGTACAGAGCCCGCCTCCGCTTTTTATCTTGTATCTTGTGTCTTGTAGCTATCCTGTATATTTGCAGTTATCTTGTATCTTGCAGTTATCTTGTACCTTGCAGTTATCTTGTTTCTTGCAGACATCTTGTATCTTGCAGATATCTTGTATCTTGCAGTTATCTTGTATTTTGCAGTTATCTTGTATCTTGCAGTTATCTTGTATTTTGCAGTTATCTTGTATCTTGCAGTTATCTTGTATTTTGCAGTTATCTTGTATCTTGCAGTTATCATGTACCTTGCAGTTATCTTGTTTCTTGCAGATATCTTGTATCTTGCAGCTTGTTTACAAAATAATTGAAGGTATTAAGTAGCACCGATACTGAAACATCGAAGTGTGTCTACTCAAGAAAAGAAAAGAAATTACCAGTGACATTGTTTATACTCACATTGTGTTACCAGTGTAAGACAAGAACAATTGTGAAAGACAAGCAAAAATAACAGAATTCTGAAATTGCAGAACTGAAAAAATAACAGCATTGAAATGTACAAGCAAAGCTGTATAGAAAAGTAGAAGAGATAACACTTGATGTGCTTACCTTGATGGTTATAGTAGATTTTGTAAACAAGAAAGAATCACATGGTTTTGATATCTGACCAGAATTAACTCTACCCAACACGCAGCTCGACTGTAGATGATACATTCGGTAGCAGCTTTATGGATATATGACGGACCAAACACAACGTTTCGGCTCATTACGCTCTCATCAGTGGACAAAGTCAAACCCAAAATGTATTTAAAAACGGGTTAGAAAGTTTATCCCTTCCTTCCTTCCTTCCTTCCTTCCTTCCTTCCTTCCTTCCTTCCTTCCTTCCTTCCTTCCTTCCTTCCTTCCTTCCTTCCTTCCTTCCTTCCTTCCTTCCTTCCTTCCTTCCTTCCTTCCTTCCTTCCTTCCTTCCTTCCTTCCTTCCTTCCTTCCTTCCTTCCTTCTTTCCTTTCTTCTTCATGTTCCTATCAGCCTTGAGGGTATATATAGTTTGCCATCGCTCGCTCTTTTGTTGGCCTCTGCTGCTGTTATGTTTTGTTATGTTTCTACTATTCTATCAATCAATATTTTTCGTGGTCGGCCCTTGAGTGTTATGTTCTCGCAACGTTTATTAAAGGCCCATTGTATTGTATTTAATGTTTCTGTCTTATCGTGTATCAAACCATTTTATTATTATTTTTTTTCTTAATGAATTCTATGGCGGGAATTATTCTTAGCTCATTTCTCAATTCTTCACTTCTGACCTTCTCTCTCCGACCGCTTTTTTTCACATTCGTCAAACACATTTAATTTTGTTTGTTGTTATTGTTGTTATTGTTGTTATTGTTGTTATTGATCTTGAGTCTAGCGTCCATGTCTGGCAGTGGTAGCACAAGGTTGGAAAGGAGATACAGATTAGAAATGGTTTCTCATTGCTCTGTACTGCTTTAGGTTACCCATCACGAACCCCGAGTTCACATGACTTTAGAACTATCTATCTATCTATTGACTTTTAGAGCCGTAGCCGGCCCATAGGGCGTAGACCAAGATACTCCTTCTCTTATCAGAATTTTTGTTCTAGCAGTTTTCAATTCTTTTAAAGATATTTTATCAAATCTCGCCACTTGTCTCTGTTCTGTGCAAGCAGCTCTATCTCATTAAAGGAGCCGGCACTTTAGAACTAGAGTAATGAAATAAAGGCGACACGAACCAACGTTAAATATGCTATAATCGATTCTTCTCCTGTTCGTTGTATCTACAGGCATCAATGTAAAAGTGGTATGTTATATAATATGAATGATTACATTGCTCATTTTGTCGTTCTTCTTATTGTGGATTGCACTGTTCATATATCTCTTGAGTTGATATTGTTTAAAGAGTTTATCGGTAATGTGATGAGCTGGTGATTTGGCTGTCATATAAAGAGGCCATCTTTATTGCACCTCATTAAGTTAGTTCACCTAGCTGGGCTTCAAGTAAAGTGCCCTTTAACATGATAAAGTACTTCCGGTGCATAATCGCGGTCTTGAAGCTGAGGATGACATAAGAAGTGCGGGATGCTCTTACATGTGACCTAGGCGCATAATCAGCCTCACCTCGTTCAAGAAAAAGTCTCACGTGTAATCCAACAGTAGGACTTGTATGTTGTTACAGACTCACCCTCATTGATTCAATCTGACTAATTCGTAATGTTAAACCTCTCAATAAACACTTTTGCCTTGATAAACTTCAAAGTATATTCCTGCTCCCCTTCTGAAGCACCAAGAGTTCCCCTTCTGAAGCACCAAGAGTTCCCCTTCTGAAGCAAAAAAGCTCCCATTCGCATTCCGGTATTGCAGTAATTTACTCACTCCTGACTTGCCACTTTTGTTGACATCGATGTAACATCGTTCTGTAGCATGTAACATTGTTCTGTAGCATATAACATCGTTCTGTAGCATGTAACATCGTTCAGTAGCATGTAACATCGTTCTGTAGCTTGTAACACCGCTCTGTAGCATGTAACACTGCTCTGTAGCATCTAACACCGCTCTGTAGCATCTAACACCGCTCTGTAGCATCTAACACCGCTCTGTAGCATCTAACACTGCTCTGTAGCATCTAACACCGCTCTGTAGCATCTAACACCGCTCTGTAGCATCTAACACCGCTCTGTAGCATCTAACACCGCTATGTAGCATCTAACACCGCTCTGTAGCATCTAACACCGCTCTGTAGCATCTAACACCGCTCTAAACTTTAACGCCTCCTGGTATCATTTTAACGCCTACTACTATTTTAAAGTCTTCTACTACTTTAATGCTTTAAACTACTTTAACGCCTACTACTATTTTAAAGTCTACTACTACTTTAATGCTTTAAACTACTTTAACGCATACTACTATTTTAAAGTCTACTACTACTTTAATGCTTTAAACTACTTTAACGCCTACTACTATTTTAAAGTCTACTACTACTTTAATGCTTTAAACTACTTTAACGCCTACTACTATTTTAAAGTCTACTACTACTTTAATGCTTTAATCTACTTTAACGCCTACTACTATTTTAAAGTCTACTACTACTTTAATGCTTTAAACTGCTTTAACGCCTACTACTATTTTAAAGTCTACTACTACTTTAATGCTTTAAACTACTTTAACGCCTACTACTATTTTAAAGTCTACTACTACTTTAATGCTTTAATCTACTTTAACGCCTACTACTATTTTAAAGTCTACTACTACTTTAATGCTTTAAACTACTTTATCGCCTACTGCTACTTTAATGTCAACTACTAGTTTAAAGTCAAATACTACCTTAACGCCTACTACTACCTTAACGCCTACTATTATTTATCGACGACTTCTACTACTTTAACGCTTACAACTACACTAACACCTACTACTACCTTAACGCCTACTACAACTTTAACGCTTACTACTTCCTTAACGCCTACTACTACTTTAACACTTACTACTACTTTAACGCCTTCTACTACTTTAACGCCTTCTACTACTTTAACGCTTACTACTACTTTAACGCCTACTACTACTTTAACGCCTACTACTACTTTAACATCTTCTACTACTTTAACGCCTACTACTACTTTAACATCTTCTACTACTTTAACGCCTACTACTACTTTAATACCTACTACTACTTTAACGCTTACTACTTCATTAACGCCTACTACAACTTTAACGCTTACTACTACTTTAACGCCTTCTACTACTTTAACGCCTTCTACTACTTTAACGCCTTCTACTACTTTAACACCCACTACTACTGTAACGCCTACTAATACTTTAACACCTACTACTACTACTTTAATACCTACTACTACTTTAACACCTACTACTACTTAACACCTACTACTACTTTAACACCTACTACTACTTTAACACCTACTACTACTTTAACACCTACTACTACTTTAACACCTATTACTACTTTAACGTCTACTACTACTTATACGCCTATTACTACTTTAACACCCACTCCCTTTTCTTATGTCTTATTCTCATGCTCACAAAGCTATTTCCCTATCCCGTTCCCCCACTCTTCTGTAACCCCCCCCCTCCCCACCCCTACTACATATATTATGTAGCTACAATATTTTACGATTGTATTTATCGTCACCATCATTAGGTGGTATTGCTGATTGGCGTAGACGATGTCTCTCGTAATCTATCGGTCATCCACGCACATCATAATTTCAGTCCATGTTCGCTTATTATGACATTTAAATAAGCTCTTCACCATTTTTTATTTCTTTTGGCTTTCCTCTGCTCATCTTTCATACACTTTGTCTGCTGTTATAGTATTCTCAATGTCTTCTTTTCTCATCACATGTTCAGTAATGTAGATTGTCTTTATCTAACTTTTACAAAAAAATACCCATATCTCTCTGTGTTATGGTTATGGAAGGCCCCGGTATCACTGCAAACGAATTAAAATCCATAATTGCTCAACCGCCTGTACCAGTGGAATCATCTGAATTACTATCTCTGTGTCGATAAATGAGCAAGTCAACGGACATGGGGACCTAGGTATAAACCCTCGTGGTGGACACAGGAAGTAGAGTTGGACAGGCTCGAGACATAGCTTCATCGTGTGTACGCTGAAGCTATGTCATTCTTGCCCAAATTGAACCTTTGTGACCCTCTTCGAGTAACGAAACTTGAGCGGGGCATGAGAAAGGTCAGCATTAATTTCTAACAACTAGCAGTAGAGGTTACGAGAGAGCGATTAATTTGGTTCACGAAGGAGGTGGCAGCAGACAAAGGACTCTATAGCTTGTGGTTGCTCTATGCTCGCTTGAAGATAACAACATTCCGAGAGCGAACAATGTCATCAACGGCTCTGAGGGCAGAATGCTGCTCACAGATGAGCAAAAAGGCAGGATCTTTTTGGAAGGATACATTAAACAGATCACAGCGACATGAAATCGCGCCAGATGGTTAGAAACACATTATCAACGTCATTGGGGCAAGTACTTCCGAAGGACTCAATCAGATTTTAGATTGTAGTTCGCACAATCAATAATGCTACAGACAGCACCCCAGGGCCGGATGGTCTAAGATACGGGGAAATGAAAGAACGGACAGGTTGGCTAGCTGCGCTGTCGTTGAGGACGGGCAACCAATGGATCGGGCGGACATCATCAATGCCCTCCGAGATGTGGGAAGAGCACATAACTTCGACAAACACAGATCCACGTCACTTCTTCGGATGAAAGAGAAGGGAGTTAAGATGGGCACAGCCAGAAATGAGAAACTTAGTGGGCGTGTAAGAAGACTTATCAACCAACATAGAACTGGAGTCGTCAGTCGCTGGACACTGTGGGAATTGCTGAGGAGGGGATATGAGCACCTATGGACATGTTCGGTGTGCAATGATGATGACCCGCAAATAACTCAATAACTCAATAACTCAATAACAGTCTTTAAAGGAAGCCGAACTTTGCATCGTAAAGAGAATGACTGCAGACTCCAATCAGAGCATTAGAATTGAGGACGTCCCAGGAGAACAGTTGCATTGCTATCTGGTTCCACTCCCTAAACAGGCAAAGATAAGTCCACGCTGTGCGGTTATGCCATTATTACTCTGCAGAATGTATGTGGAAATGTTCTCTTCAAAACGCTAGTGTTGGATCTTGAGATCAAAGGATTGTTGTCAAACATACTAGGTGGCTACAGGCAAAGATTTTCTTCCTTGTATTTCCATTCTTGCCTATGACGTCTACGAATCTGTTCTAGAGAACGAAGAGTCGGCACTGGCAGCCTTGACCTTGAGGATGCACACAATCGAGTGGGCGGTGTCACTCTCTGACACCTACCTAGTGAGACGGGCGTAGACCCACGACCCATGCACTGGATAGCATCCGTACTGGTGAGAAGGAATGCGGCGCTACGTTTCGGTACCTGGATATCTGAGCCGAGATATATGTGGCCGCGGTTGTCTCAAGGTCACCTGCTTTGTTCAATATATACACTGTCCGGGGGGGGGGGGCAATTAAATAATGTCGGACCGGGTCGCGCTCTCGCCATTGCATATGGCATTATGACGTATGTTCAAGGTCGTGATAGCACAGAAGTGGCTAGGTAACTGCAAGAAAGGATGTATGAGATAACCACTTGCTGCAACAACTGCATCCATTAACAAAGCTTCTTTAAGCTGAGGTGTTCGGTGAACAACCAAATAATGAAAGGCACCCTCCCTTAGACTGCAATAGTGTAACCGTCGTGAGAAGAACGACTAGTTAGTATTTAGGAATATCATTTCATAGGTCCCTTTCTTTTAATCAACACATGGGCAATGCCGTTCTTATCTATAAGCAACAAATCACAGGAACAATCAGCCCTCTAACGCATCGACTCCACTGGAACTGGTTCCATGAATAGAATAGAATAGAATAGAATAGAATAGAATAGAATAGAATAGAATAGAATAGTCCTTTTCTTATGAGTGAGATGATATATCTTGTTTCTCCAGCTCGTTTTAAACATTCTTCATTTATAATTTTTGCTATCTGTGGAATTCCGAGGATTTTTCTGATAAACCATATCTCAGCTGCCTCTAATGTTCTTTGTGTTGTTTTGCTTATTGTCAATGACTAACTTCCCTATAGTAGAACAGGTTCTATGTAGCACTTAGGACATGTTTTCTAACATTAATTGACAATGATTTGCTATATATGATGTTTTCCATTCGATGGGATTATGTCCTTTGCTTGTCCTATTTTGCTTCTAATTTCTGCAGTGCCTCTGCCATCTGATGTTATTATTGATCCCAGGTATTTGAATCTGCAAATGATTTCAGGAATGTTAAATTTAGTTGTGCACTACATTCTTATGTGTTTGTTTTCTTTGATATTACCATAGCTTCTGTCTTTTTGATGTTGAGGGTCAGGGCTTTCTGTTCACCTTCGGTCACAATCTCATGTAGTAGACTCTGTAGATCTGGTTGGTTGTCTGATATCAATCCAACGTCATCTGCATTCCGGATGTTATTTATATTGCCCCTCCCCTCAGCTTAAATCCAGGATTGTTTGCAACAATCCTTAAAATATTTTTGTTGTATAAAGAGAATACATCTGGTGACAATACACATCCCTGTCGTGCCCCCTTGTCTAGTGTGTTCTTATTCTCAGTGTTTGTTTTCAATAATAATGGCTGTCATTTGTTCATTTTCCAATACTATATATTGGAATATATCATTTTCCAATATGATTGCAACAATCCACAGATCTTTACTGTCTATTTCGAATGTTACAATAATTTCAGATAATTCTATTTATCTATCTATTGACCTTTCGAGCCGTAGCCGGCCAATAGGGCGTAGACCAAGATACTCCTTCTCATATCTAAATTTTTGTTCTAGCAGTTTTCGATTCTTTTAAAGATATTTTATCAAATCTCGCCATTTGTCTCTGTTCTGTGCAAGCAGCTCTATCTCATTGAGGGAGCCGATTACTGCTGCACTTGCCTCTCTCATCAATGTTCTTCTCAGTGTCTCTCTGGGTCTTCCTCTTTTCCTCTTACCTGTTGTTTCCCACATGAGGGCCTGTTTTGCTATTCGGTTATTATCTCTCCTCATCACATGTCCAATATATGACCATCGTCTTTTCTTTATTATGCTAATTGTACATGGAGTATTAAATAATGGATATAGCAGTCAAATAGATAGCTAAAAAAAGGCTCTCTTCATTACTTAAGAGCCTTCAGAGGTATGGTGTTAGTGTCCACTCAGTTAAATCAACAACAGCATACTTTAGTGGTGATGATGTCGGTATCTCGTCATACCGTCTTATCCCCTCTCCAAAAAACTGGTGCTCGTTCAAAGGTTGGGTGAACCAAGTAGCAGAACTCAACTACTTGTCCTTAATAGTAAACGTTCCCTCCACGCCTTACTAGTCGTATGGAGAATACGGTGTTAGTGACCATATTTTTTTATGACCTCGGTACATCTTTGGGTAATATGGTCGATATCAAGTCAAGCCGCTTTTACTTCCCAGAAAAAAAATATCTGGTACCCATTTTTAAAATGGGTGTTATCCGAAAAATATACGACACTTCTGGGGATCAAACCCGGACCGCTCTGATCAGAAAGTGAGCACACTAACCACTCAGCCACCAAGGCTCCCCCTAATCTATCTATCTATTGACCTTTCGAGCCGTAACCGGCCCATAGGGCGTAGACCAAGATACACCTTCTCCTATATGAATTCTTGATTTGTTCTAGCAGTTTTCTTTTAAAGATATTTTATCAAATCTCGCCATCTGTCTCTGTTCTGTGCAAGCAGTTCCATCTCATTGAGGAAGCCGATTCCCGCTGCTCTTGCCTCTCTCATCAATGTTCTCCCCAGTGTCTCCCTGGGCCTTCCTCCCTTTCCCCCACCTGCTGCCTCCCACACGAGGGCCCGCCTCGCCATTCGATTACCATCTCCTCTCATCACATGTCCAACGCATGACCATCGTCCTTTTTTCACCACCGAAGACATCAGTGGTCGACCGGCGATTTCTCCAATCTCCTCGTCCGCCCCGAACTCGTTCCATTCTATACCAAGTATTCTCCCCAGACATCCATCTTCGAATGCGCTCAACCCCGTCTCCATATCTCCCGTTGCCCTCCAGCTCTCACACGCATACGCAAGGGTTGATAGCACATCTGACCCGAACAGCCCAAGTTCTGCGTTTGTGCTAACGAGCCTCGATTTCCACAACTTTTCAAGGCCCCCGAAAGACATTGCTGCCCTAGCCAGTCTGATTCTAATTTCTTTGCTTGTATCCCCTTCTCGATCAATGTGACTTCCAAGATAGATAAAGTGATCGATCTCTTCTACTGGTTTGTTTTCCATGTATATTTTGTCACTTGTTGGAATTAAACTTTTCATGACTTTAGTCTTTTCATGATTGACCTCAAGCCCAATTTTGCTGGCTATTGATGATAGTTCATTTGTGTTTTACCCCCCTAATAGTATTAATATAATAATATGTAGCACAGTGTAAGTTATTCTCGGTACTAAACATACATTTGTATTTAAACAGCATCAAATAATAAAGTTTAATATATATATATATATATATATATATATATATATATATATATATATATAGTTATGTATGTGAGTGAAACTTGTATTTCTCTTTAGTTTCCACTTTGAAATTATTTTAAACAATAAATTATCCCTTCGTTGTCTACGAGATACAATACTTCCTCTCTAATATTATTGTGCCGAGGATTCTTTGAAAGTTTGAGACTATTTCTGAGAAATCAATATTGAATTCTTGGAAAAAATCTTGTGGGTGTGTTGACATATTGCTGTGTTTGTACATGTACCGATGAGGGAATTATCAACGATGCCCAACAAAATGAAGACCTAGATTTGCTGCAGCAGGTTCAAATTTGTTTTGTTGGCGTTCATGTGGAGTAACCAGGCCACTTCAGCATGACTCGGGAGCGTCATCGGGCGCGTCATCACTTGGGAGCTGGAGGGGCTCATGGTCACGGACACGCTCATGGACATGGTCACGGCCATGGACACGCTGGTCACTTCGGAAGTCTCTGGTGAGTTGTATCATTGCATGTCATTCTCCAGAAAAACCATTTCAAATATATCTATATCTGTCTGTCCCTCATTCTGTCTCTCCTTTTTACAATCTCACATAATATTTATTATTCTCTATTTCTCCCACTTTCTAATTGTATCACACAAACACACAATTACGCTATTCTGCTATTTAACTTCCACCCACAAACTCCATACTCACACACTTCCATTGTAAAATGTATCTGTCTACTGTAACATCATATGTGAATCAAAGCATGTGTCATGTAACTTAGTCGCTACCCATTTCTTAGCAGCTTATAATAGTGGTATAGAATATCAGGTGAGGAGGAAGGGGGTGACATGAGTGGGTGCTGAACAGGTCGGACATAAGAAGTTTCGGGAGAATGGAAATTTTATAATTTTTGTAAAGGTTTGGATAAATACATGGTTTGACTCGTCAGGGAAATAGGTTGACGAACAAGGTCAAAGGCATGAAATAAACATCATTATTTGGGAACTCAGAAGAGGTGAAGCTGACTAGAGGTTAATTAAGAATCACGAAAACAGCCTGTGTTGACCATTCTGAGACATAGGTCAACTAAAGTTCAGGATCTCCGATTGGTCGAAGGGTGTTGCAGGTTTCCATCTCGCGTCAAACCATTGGATGCAAGTATTACACGCGCGTAAATTGTATAAATTGTAGTTGATTTTTTAGCTTTTGACACAACAAGATTTGAGTCAGTTAGGACAGACAAGGAAGTCAGTTAGTTAGGCACAGGTGTCAGTCAAGTTAGTAAGGTACAGATAAGAGAGTTATGTAGTAAGAAGTAGTAAGCCACAGAGTTAGTAAGAGTAGTAACAGCTAGTTGAAAAGTAGACACAAACATAACAAGTGAATTCAAAATTTACAGAATATAGATAAGTTGGAGACAGTGATAAGTTAGTTGTGAAGTGTTTTAAGTACATCTCAAAGTTGTTTTCCAGATAAAAAGTCGTGAGTAAGTTATTAGAGAGACTGATTTTACATGTCACAGACGATAAGAACTTGTGGACAACTCAATATCTATTCGGCGGTATCCTCTGAATTGTCCATATTTAAAAACAGTAACTCTAAAGATAAGTGCTACCACTAATATGAATCATATGTCAAGTGTTAAAGAACAATAAACTTGATTATGAATTATGACTGAAAAATCTGTGATGATTGTGTTGTCTACGTTGTGATCAATGTGATGTGAATAATGAACATTAATAAAAACAACAGAAATAACATCAACGTTGTTTCAATAATAGTTTATCCTAGTCACGGTACCGAATTATTGTCCGCTAAAGGCTATGAACTTTTCTTTGGTTACGTACTGTCACTAGCAACTGGCGACAGCTCTACAATTTCACTGTTACAAGCTGCCAAGAAATAGGTACAGCCTGAGTTACCTGACCCATGCTTTAATTCAAATATGCTGTTGCATCTACCTTGACCATTCTGCCTACCTTTACCATTCTGTCTACCTTTACCATTCTGCCTACCTTTACCATTCTGCCTACCTTTACCATTCTGCCTACCTTTACCATTCTGTCTACCTTTACCATTCTGCCTACCTTCACCATTCTGCCTACCTTCACCATTCTGTCTACCTTGACCATTCTGCCTACCTTTACCATTCTGCCTACCTTCACCATTCTGTCTACCTTGACCATTCTGCCTACCTTTACCATTCTGCCTACCTTTAACATTCTGCCTACCTTCACCATTCTGCCTACCTTCACCATTCTGTCTACCTTGACCATTCTGCCTACCTTTACCATTCTGTCTACCTTTACCATTCTGCCTACCTTGACCATTCTGTCTACCTTGACCATTCTGCCTACCTTTACCATTCTGCCTACCTTGACCATTATGTCTACCTTGACCATTCTGCCTACCTTCACCATTCTGCCTACCTTCACCATTCTGTCTACCTTGACCATTCTGCCTACCTTTACCATTCTGCCTACCTTGACCATTCTGCCTACCTTTACCATTCTGCCTACCTTTACCATTCTGCCTACCTTGACCATTCTGCCTACCTTTACCATTCTGCCTACCTTGACCATTCTGCCTACCTTCACCATCCTGGTTATCTTCACCATTCTGCCTACCGTTACCATGCTATCTATCTTCACTGTTCTACCTCGACCCATCTGATTCCTTCTTATTTTATGCCGCATAATCTCCTCCAGCCTCAGTTTGAATATCGTATTTCCACCACTCCCTCACTGTAAACTATATCTTATTCCCCACAAATTGTTTATTTCTACATTTGTTTAATACGCAATCTCTCACTTGTTCTATTTTCCTCCCCTAACTACCCACTGTATCCTCTTATTTTTTGTTTCATTTCCCTCTCTCGCTATTCATTTATTTTCTCTTTTAAATATTTGTATTCTTCACTACCTGTTATTGCTGAATCCCTTGCTCTCTCTCAAAGTTACTTGACTCATGCTAGCATGACAGTCCACTCTGACTAAAACTTTAATGATCTCAGATTGTTATCCGTATCTGAATTAACAGTCACATGCATTATTTTTTTTTAAAAAGTGTTTTGTCTTATCTATTTCCAAATTATTAGTAATGTGGTCGGTATCATATTAGATCGCTCAACTTTTCCAAAAACAACAACTCTATTATGTTTATAGAAACCGTTTCACTCCAAGCAAAAATCACTATCTTTGGGAAATGAATGAAGACCCGTCTTGTTAGTAGCAGACGCCATTACTGCTCAAACATCCTCGGTTCATTTGTGGATTGTTTTATCTTTTTTTTGGCTATCTAGTCACCGCATTCTCCCAACTACCCTAATCTCTATTTCTGTATGTACACATTGTTGTAAATGTACACATCGTTATAAATATACACATCGTTGTATAAATGTACACATCCTTGTATAAATGTATACATCGTTATAAATGTACACATCGTTATAAATGTACACATCGTTATAAATGTACACATAGTTGTATAAATGTACACATCGTTACAAATGTACACATCGTTGTAAATGTACACGTCGTTGTAAATGTACACATCGTTATAAATGAACATATCGTTATAAATGTACACATCGTTATAAATGTACACATCGTTATAAATGTACACATAGTTCTATAAATGTACACATAGTTCTATAAATGTACACATCGTTACAAATGTACACGTCGTTGTAAATGTACACATCGTTATAAATGAACACATCGTTATAAATGAACATATCGTTATAAATGAACATATCGTTATAAATGAACATATCGTTATAAATGAACATATCGTTATAAATGAACATATCGTTATAAATTTATTTTCATCGCTGTAAATGTGCAAATCGTTGTAAATGTTTTGTTTGTTCAGTAACATTGTACATTTTACATTCAACAAATTAAGTAAAACAGCAATATACATTTAACGGAAGTTGTATTTACTTTATGTATTGTCGATTACTTCCGTTTTTGCAGGTAATGATATCGTAAAGCGAGTTTGAATAAACAGAAATACGACACCTCCGTTGCTAATGCACACGCCTGCCGACTACTTAGCCAGAGCCCTCCTCTGCTCCTCGTCCTAAGTGATTTTCCTTTTTCCGTCCTGTTCTGGTCCAGGTCAACACAACCTTTTGAAGTTTGATATGTTTTGTTCCGTGGGAATTTAGAGCGGCCTAAAGTTGTGCTGATCTCACCACAAAGTTACGTCGATGGTCATGTGTTGGGGGGAGGGGAGGTGAGAGAGAGAGAGAGAGAGCGAAAGAGAGAGAGCGAATAAATTATGGACACTAATAATATTTAATAATGTTGGTATATATTGCATAATAATGCTGGATCTATGAAATCAAAATGATTTATTTATCACCAACACATTCTTCAAACACAGAGAGTCGCAAGTATACACCTGGTACAAATGGAATGACACAACATGCAGAAGCCAGATAGATTTTATACTAACAAGACAACAGAACAAGAAAAGAGTAACCGACAGTAGAGCAATCCCAAATATTACAGACGACACGGATCACAAGATGGTTATGATCACACTAAGGCAGCCAAAAATAAAAAGAATATACGAAAACAACCAAAAGAAGCTAAAAGAACAGACAATAAAAATAAAACAATTAAAAGATCAAGAAACTAGGAAAACCCTAGAAGAAAAACTAACAGAGGAATTCAAGAAACTCCATAACGAAGTACGCAAAGTAGATGAAGAGTGGAAACAATTTAAGGAAACAGTAACCAACATCTCTAAAACAGTTTGTGGAACGAAGCTAAGAACAAGAGAAGGGAAAAAGAGCACCCCGTGGTGGAACGAAACAATCAGAGAAGCAATTAAAGAAAAGAAGCAACTGTTTAAAAATTGGAGGGAGAACAAGAACCAAGAAAAATATGAAAAACATGCCTTAGTTCGAAAAAGAGTTAAAATGCTGATCAAAGAAGCTAGCAAAAGAATTGGACAGAATTCAGACAAAACATGAGCAGGGACTTCAAGACAGTCACAAGAGATTTCTACAAAGCAGTAAAAGCCACAAGAGCGAGAAAAGAAAACCATGATCCTACTGAGCTGATAAATGACAAAGACGGACAGCCAATATCAAACAACCAATGTATGCAACAGAGATGGAAAGAATATTTTGAAGACCTGTTAAACATATCAACTACCAATAAGACAAAAAAAAAAAACCACGCTAGAACTCACAAATACTGAACCCAACATCATGAAAGAGGAAATCGAAGAAGTAATAAAATATGCACCAAGAAATAAAGCGCCGGTGATAGATAACATACCAATAGAAATAATAGCAGCAGCAAGAGAAACAGGAATGCAATGGCTGCACAGAATATTTAATGCAGCATGGCACCAACAACAAGCCCCAGGAGACTGGCAAAAGGCAATCATAATACAAATATGGAAAAAGAAAGGTAGCAAAAGAGACTGCAATCAATATAGAGGTATATCTCTTCTCAGCCATGTAGGAAAGCTATACGCCAAAATCTTGGAAAAAAGACCGAGACCAATAATAGAACTACAGTTAAGCGATTCTCAAATGGGGTTCCGAAAAAAAAAAACAGAGGATGTACCGACGCACTATTCACACTAAAACAGCTTGCAGAAAAAACGACAGAACACAATCGAAACTTATACATTGCCTTCATTGATCAGGAAAAAGCATTCGACAGAGTAAACAGAGAACAATGGTGGGAGATACTAACAACATACGGAGTAAGCCAACATCTAACCAACATTATAAAAGCCTCTACGTCAACAGCAGCTGCAGTGTCAGAACAGCAGCAGGCTACACAGACCACTTTGAAGTTAGATCAGGTGTAAGACAGGGGTGCGTACTATCCCCCCAACTGTTTATTACATACATGGACCATATATGCAAGCTTGCCAACCCATCAGAAACAGAGGAGTTCAACGAGCTTATATTTGCAGACGATCAGGCACTAATACATGAAACAATAGAAGACCTACAAGAACACTTAAAAACTCAACATCTCAGGCACAAAATTCATGAACAAAACAGAAGTCATGAATGTCGCCAAAAATAAACAGAACATCAACATAACTATAGAAGGTAGACAACTAAAACAAGTAGAGGAATTCAAATACCTAGGAAGTCTAATGACAAACGATAATTCTCAAACAGCAGAGATAGAATCAAGATGCAACAAAGCTTGTCAAATCATCGGACAGTTATCACCACTATTGTCCAACAAGGAAATAACTCTGGAGGCAAAACGAGCACTATACAATACAATCTTCATCCCAACGTTGTGCTACCAATGCCAGACCTGGACCCTAGATGCAAGAACAATAAGAAAAATAACCTCTACAGAGATGAAATGTGTTAGACGAATGACAGGAAACAGTCTGAGAGATAAGCTCAGAAATGAAGAACTGAGAAAAAAGCTTGGAATAGCCCCCGCCATAGAATATATAAGGAAACAACAGATAAAATGGTTTGGCCACGTGACAAGGCAGAAAGAACAAAACACAACACAACGAGCCTTCAACAAACGTTGTGAGAACACCAGACCCAAGGGTCGACCACGTAAAAGATGGGTCCATGGAATATTAGAAGCACTAGAAATCAACAGCAACAGAGACGAACCGAAGAGCAAAAGACCGCAAATTATGTCTCCCTCGACGCTGAAAGACAGATGAGGAAAGAAAGAAGAAGAAGAAGAAGATAAGGAATATTTAAACATTTCATTCCTTATCCTATAGATGGCAACGGATGGGGCATTATTATTATTATTGTTATTGCCATTTTTATTACTAATAATGTTATTTTTATTATTATTATAGTTACTGTTATTATATGTATAATTATAAGTAATGGTAACAACAAAGAAAAAGACATCACCGCAATGCACAATAAGGACAAGTGGAACAATATTAAAACAGGGAAATGATTTTCAATGTCTGCGAACAATGTTAGCCTCAGAAGGAAGATGTACAAAAGAGGTGAAATGCAGAATGGCTCAGGCAAAAGCAGCTTTCCAAAAAATGAGGAAGATACTATGCAATCTTTTTTTTGACAATAGAAAGAAGAAAATGAGTTCTTAAATGTTATGTAGAGCCGGTCTTATCATATGCGTATGAATCATGGACAATACGACAACAGACAAGAAAATCACTGGAGTCTGTAGAAATGTGGTTTTACAGAAGAATGTTTAAACTATCATGGACAGCTAAGAAGAGTAATGAAAACGTCCTGAAAGAGGTCAAAGCAAAAAGGGAAGAACTAATTTCCAAAACTAGGAAGAAACAATTATCATTCTTTTGCACACAATAAGAAGGGAACAGTGGAATATTTTGTGACAATTGGAAAAATTGAGGGACGACGAGATAGAGGGAAGCAAACCAGACAGCTTAAGAGAATGCCTTGGTAAAAGGTCAACAACAGAAATGATAAAGAGCTGTTGAGATCGAAAGTTGTGGAGAGACATGATCACCTACGCCAGCAGGCATGGCATGTGATGATGTACTCAACTTGTCGATCGTATGAAGATATCTCACTTGAGCTCTTAATAACTTTCATTCACAACTATCCAGATACAATCTCTGCTACTCATTGTCTGTTTGAAGCTAAAATGAGAGATTAAAATGAGTTGGGAACTGACTTAGACCCAACTAGTCAGATAACGGCAGTACTAAACACTTAACCATTACAACATCATTAGTAGAAGCTGTTCAACATTTCCAAACTTCTCAATCTTCTATCAGTTTAAACCTAATTGTACATGGTTTTTCAGCTACCCCCACAATAATACTTTACTTGTCAGCCTAGCCACTTACTTCCCTTACTAATGCTACGTTATCTACTTGTCAACCTAGCCACTTACTTCCCATACTAATGCTACGTTATCTACTTGTCTGCCTAGCCACTTACTTCCCTTACTAAACCTACGTTATCTACTTGTCTGCCTAGCCACTTACTTCCCTTACTGATGTTACGTTATCTACTTGTCTGCCTAGCCACTTACTTCCCTTACTAATGCTACGTTATCTACTTGTCTGCCTAGCCACTTACTTCCCATACTAATGCTACGTTATCTACTTGTCTGCTTAGCCACTTACTTCCCTTACTAAACCTACGTTATCTACTTGTCTGCTTAGCCACTTACTTCCCTTACTAATGCTACGTTATCTACGTGTCTGCTTAGCCACTTACTTCCCGTACTAATGCTACGTTATCTACTTGTCTGCTTAGCCACTTACTTCCCTTACTAAACCTACGTTATCTACTTGTCTGCTTAGCCACTTACTTCCCTTACTAATGCTACGTTATCTATTTGTCTTCCTAGCCCCTTTCTTCCTTTACTAAACCTACGTTATCTACTTGTCTGCCTAGCCACTTACTTCCCTTACTAATGCTACGTTATCTACTTTTCTGCCTAACCACTTACTTCCATTACTAATGCTACGTTATCTACTTGTCTTCCTAGCCCCTTACTTCCTTTACTAAACCTACATTATCTACATGTCTGCCTAGCCACTTACTTCCCTGACTAAACCTTCATTATCTACATGTCTGCCTAGCCACTTACTTCCTTTACTAAACCTACGTTATCTACTTGTCTGCCTAGCCACTTACTTCCTTTACTAAACCTACGTTATCTACTTGTCTGCCTAGCCACTTACTTCCTTTACTAAACCTTCATTATCTACTTGTCTGCCTAGCCACTTACTTCCTTTACTAAACCTACGTTATCTACATGTCTGCCTAACCACTTACTTCCTTTACTAAACCTACGTTATCTACATGTCTGCCTAGCCACTTACTTCCTTTACTAATAATGTTTTATCTGTCTACTATTCAGCGTCCCTCAATCTCCCTCCCTGTTTACTTGTGCGCGTCTGTCTATAAATATATATATATATATATATATATATATATATATATATATATATATATATATATATATATATTGTCTGCTTGCCTCCCTGATGTCTGTCTACCTGTCGATGTCTTTATGAGTGGCAGTCTGCCTGTCTGTATGCATATCAGACTGTCAACTTGCCTGTTCTCCTATAGGTGTGTCTGTCTGTGCATATGTCAGACTGTCAACTTGCGTGTTCTCCTATAGGCGTGTCTGTCTGTGCATATGTCAGACTGTCAACTTGCCTGTTCTCCTATAGGTGTGTCTGTCTGTGCATTTACCAGACTGTCAAATTACCTGTTCTCCTGTATGTTTGTCTGCTTGTCTGTACATATGTCATGTTAACTAATAAACTAACTTACTAATTAAATAACTAACTAAATACCTTTCTTCCCGTTGACTTATATGTGTCTTTTCTTTGAGTTGACGTCTCTCTGCCATTGCCTGTACGATAGTTTCAACCTTTGAGTGTACATATGTCTGACTGTTTATCGATATATATGTGTTCAAGTTTAATTGAATAGAATGTGCCCATTTATCCATTTCTCTGTCACATTAGCTACATGTCTGTATGTTTATCTGCATGTTTTCTTGTCGTCTTGTCTATGGCTGTCTATTGAAGTTTTTATTGATGAGATACATTCTTTAATGTGTGTATTTGAACTTGTTTTGATATGCAACCGTTTAATGTTATCAATGTTAATATCTAATTATATCAACGATACCGCGCTTTGTTCTTATATTGCTCCAGTTATGGATCACAATTCGATCACAAGCGTTTGATGAACCCACAACAAAAACATCAATCATATCAGATATTTCCAGCAGTTTCGTATTTCCGCTCCGTGTTATTGCGATTTGGCGAATATCAGCATTTACAATCTATAAATTAATATTAATGTGGCGATTTAGCGAATTCTAAGCGCTTTCTGGAGCAATTTATTTATATAAATACAAACTTAAGAAAAAGTAGCGCTTGAAATTCTTCTAGATAATTTTGTTTTCAAATTATTTAAAAACAGAATGCAATTCGAGCGAGGCTTAAATAAGGCGTCTATTTAACTCTGTGTTTGCATAGTTATAATTGATAGAAAATTATATTCAAGGGGACTTTCTCGTGTATTGTCACACTCGATAGGAAAAGTAGGGAACAGAACCCGGTCGTGGTTAATGCTGAGATCAACGTTCTCATCTGCGATAACACCGATGAGAAATATGCAGTCATCTATACAGACGGATCTGTAAGACGACACCAAAGAAGTGCATGGGCATTTACATCATGCTCGACAGGCAGAATAGCCAAGGAAGACAGTGGTGCATACGTCGTGACCACGAGTAGCATGACAATGGAGGTGATGGTAGTGACCAAGGCATTCAAATGGTTAGAGTCACAAGACTACACCCACGCATGTATACTGAGTGATTCGATGAGCATGATAAAAAAGTGGAGGCGGGCTCTGTACGCATGCAATGGGTAGAATCGTTGCAGAAATCCAAAATACGTAAGGTCACCTTTGTCTATGTCCCTGGACATGCGGGAGTACGGGGACATGAAAGAGCAGACAGGTTGGCTAGCTGCGCTGTCGTTGAGGACGGGCAACCAATGGATCGGGCGGACATCATCAATGCCCTCCGAGATGTGGGAAGAGCACAGGACTTCGAAAAACACATATCCACGTCACTTCTTCGGATGATGGAAATGGGAGTTAAGTTGGGCACAGCCAGAAATGAGAAACTTGGTGGCCGTGTAAGAAGACTTATCAACCAACATAGAACTGGAGTCGTCAGTCGCTGGACACTGAGGGAATTGCTGAGGAGGGGATCTGAGCACCTATGGACATGTTCGGTGTGCAATGATGATGACCCGCAAATAACTCAATAACTCACTTGATAGAAAAGAGAAGAAAACAAAAAGTTTCCTGTAGCAATTTCCTTCATGGCTTACGTGAAGAGATGTGGAACAGGAACTGAAGCTAGCACATTGCTCGTGTAGCAACCAGAGCACTGACTACAGTGAGGGGTGTCGGTAAAACATAGACACTGTCACCTGCCATCGCGTGCAGTAGGAGGAAACGAAGTAGGTATAGAATAGTCGTCGATGCAGTCAAGTAGGACGCACACGGAATGACTGTATCAATACAGTTTACCGAGCGCGTTTTGGTAAAGGGGTGAAGCATATTAAGAGAATTCTTGACTGCATTGAAACTTGTTCAATGATTTGAATAGAATAGAATAGAATAGAATAGAATAGAATAGAATAGAATAGAATAGAATAGAATAGAATAGAATAGAATAGAATAGAATAGAATAGAATAGAATAGAAGTGACCTGTTGGTAGAATAAAACTGAGATATAAACCTGTCTACATCTCATTCCTGAGAAAAACTTTCGCTACTCTAAAATTGTGTTAAAAAATGTGACAGAAAATAGTTCCAAGTGGAGAACATGACTATACATAAAATAATTTGAGTCAACATTAGATAATTAAAAAAAAAGCAAAAGAAAAGAAATTATTTTTCCTTCCACAATCCCATATCCCTGAGGGGTGTCTTTGGAACACTGTGACTTCATCCATTCTTCTTTATCTTCAGTCATTCCTTGGGACTTGGGCAAATTCATAGGCTGTGTATTCTTTGATGTTATCTTCCCATCTCTTTTTATGTCGACATCTCCCTCTTCTGCTGTTCACAATTCCTTACAGAATGCTGTTTGCAAGGCCATATGATCGAAGGAGTGGCTCAACCATTTCAGCTTGTGTTTCTTCAGCTTGCAACTCATCCATGAGGGAGTCTGCTTAGCAAATCTTCTATAAATGGCAAAGTGATGTGAAGGTTATTACCAACACCAGAATTAAACAGCTGCTCTGTCGCCATGTAAGTGGTTAGTTAAACTGAAGTAACATTATGTGACAATTGGAAAAACGGTTAGAGACACAGAGGGATGCATCTACAGAGGAATGCAGCTCAAAGGAAGTGAATGGTAGGGAGGTCAAAAGCAGAACAGTTATGATTATAGTTATGGTTGGTGGAAGGCCCCGGTATCATTACGAACGAATTAAAATCCATAATTTCTCAATCGTCCGTGCCAGTGGAATCATCCGAATTAAAACTCATCTCATTGAAGGATCAAAACAAATAAAGCCTGCTGCAGTCCCCATAATAGCAGCCACAGCACACTCCAAAAGACGTAAGGCCAAGCGGCACAGGAAGTGAACGCAGCTGAACTGTCTTTCGTCACACGATATCATCATTCATCGTAAGTAATCGGAATATCGAACCAGGATCCGGATGAAAAACACACCTCACTAAACTCTGTAGCTCCGGTAGCAAACCAGACTCTGAACATGAGGAAACTGCAACAAGGAACACTGTTCAGACTAAACCTGTATGGTACCTTCTGTCTATCCGCCATATTGAATAGTTAAAGAAACGTAAGAAAGAGAATTGGTATAAGACATGAAGGTCTGTATCAGCTCGCATTGAGTTATTGGTGGGTTATCACCATTGTACAGCGACTTGCCCGTAGTTGCTCAGATCCCATTGTTGTATTTGGCGAGAGAAACAAACGAAATGTGTTTGATAGCTGCTCAGATCCCATAGTTGTATATGTCGAGAGAAACAAACGAATTGTGTTTGATAGTTGCTCAGATCCCATTGTTGTATTTGGCGAGAGAAACAAACGAAATGTGTTTGATGGTTGCTCAGATCCCATGGTTGTATTTGGCGAGAGAAACAAACGAAATGTGTCTGATGGTTGCTCAGATCCCATGGTTGTATTTGGCGAGAGAAACAAACGAAATGTGTCTGATTGTTGCTCAGATCCCATGGTTGTATTTGGCGAGAGAAACAAACGAATTGTATTTGATGGTTGCTCAGATCCCATTGTTGTATTTGGCGAGAGAAACAAACGAAATGTTTCTGATGGTTGCTCAGATCCCATTGTTGTATTTGGCGAGAGAAACAAACGAAATGTGTCTGATGGTTGCTCAGATCCATGGTTGTATTTGGCGAGAGAAACAAACGAAATGTGTCTGATTGTTGCTCAGATCCCATTGTTGTATTTGGTGAGAGAAACAAACGAAATGTGTTTGATAGCTGCTCAGATCCCATAGTTGTATATGTCGAGAGAAACAAACGAATTGTGTTTGATAGTTGCTCAGATCCCATTGTTGTATTTGGCGAGAGAAACAAACGAAATGTGTCTGATGGTTGCTCAGATCCCATGGTTGTATTTGGCGAGAGAAACAAACGAAATGTGTCTGATGGTTGCTCAGATCCCATTGTTGTATTGGCGAGAGAGACAAACGAAATGTGTCTGATTGTTGCTCAGATCCCATGGTTGTATTTGGCGAGAGAAACAAACGAATTTTATTTGATGGTTGCTCAGATCCCACTGTTGTATTTGGCGAGAGAAACAAACGAAATGTGTCTGATGGTTGCTCAGATCCCATGGTTGTATTTGGCGAGAGAAAAACAAACGAAATGTTTTTGATGGTTGCTCAGATCCCATGGTTGTATTTGGCGAGAGAAACAAACGGAATGTGTCTGATGGTAGCTCAGATCCCGTGGTTGTATTTGGCGAGAGAAACAAACGAAATGTGTTTGATGGTTGCTCAGATCCCGTGGTTGTATTTGGCGAGAGAAACAAACGAAATGTGTCTGATGGTTGCTCAGATCCCATGGTTGTATTTGGCGAGAGAAACAAACGAAATGTTTTTGATGGTTGCTCAGATCCCATGGTTGTATTTGGCGAGAGAAACAAACGAAATGTGTTTGATAGCTGCTCAGATCCCATAGTTGTATATGTCGAGAGAAACAAACGAAATGTGTTTGATAGCTGCTCAGATCCCATAGTTGTATATGTCGAGAGAAACAAACGAATTGTGTTTGATAGTTGCTCAGATCCCATTGTTGTCTTTGGCGAGAGAAACAAACGAAATGTGTCTGATGGTTGCTCAGATCCCATGGTTGTATTTGGCGAGAGAAACAAACGAAATGTGTCCGATGGTTGCTCAGATCCCATGGTTGTATTTGGCGAGAGAAACAAACGAAATGTGTTTGATAGCTGCTCAGATCCCATAGTTGTATATGTCGAGAGAAACAAACGAAATGTGTTTGATAGCTGCTCAGATCCCATAGTTGTATATGTCGAGAGAAACAAACGAATTGTGTTTGATAGTTGCTCAGATCCCATTGTTGTCTTTGGCGAGAGAAACAAACGAAATGTGTCTGATGGTTGCTCAGATCCCATGGTTGTATTTGGCGAGAGAAACAAACGAAATGTGTCCGATGGTTGCTCAGATCCCATGGTTGTATTTGGCGAGAGAAACAAACGAAATGTGTCTGATTGTTGCTCAGATCCCATGGTTGTATTTGGCGAGAGAAACAAACGAATTGTATTTGATGGTTGCTCAGATCCCATGGTTGTATTTGGCGAGAGAAACAAACGAAATGTGTCTGATGGTTGCTCAGATCCCATTGTTGTATTTGGTGAGAGAAACAAACGAAATGTGTTTGATGGTTGCTCAGATCCCATTGTTGTATTTGGCGAGAGAAACAAACGAAATGTTTCTGATGGTTGCTCAGATCCCATTGTTGTATTTGGCGAGAGAAACAAACGAAATGTTTTTGATGGTTGCTCAGATCCCATTGTTGTATTTGGTGAGAGAAACAAACGAAATGCGTCTGATGGTTGCTCAGATCGCATTGTTGTATTTGGCGAGAGAAACAAACGAAATGTGTTTGATGGTTGCTCAGATCCCATTGTTGTATTTGGCGAGAGAAACAAACGAAATGTGTTTGATGGTTGCTCAGATCCCATGGTTGTATTTGGCGAGAGAAACAAACGAAATGTGTTTGATGGTTGCTCAGATCCCATTGTTGTATTTGGCGAGAGAAACAAACGAAATGTGTTTGATGGTTGCTCAGATCCCACGGTTGTATTTGGCGAGAGAAACAAACGAAATGTGTTTGGTGGTTGCTCAGATCCCGTTGTTGTATTTGGCTAGAGAAACAAACGAAATGTGTTTGATGGTTGCTCAGATCCCATGGTTGTATTTGGCGAGAGAAACAAACGAAATGTGTTTGATGTTTGCCTTGATCCCATGGTTGTATTTGGCGAGAGAAACAAACGAAATGTGTCTGATTGTTGCTCAGATCCCATGGTTGTATTTGGCGAGAGAAACAAACGAAATGTGTCTGATGGTTGCTCAGATCCCATTGTTGTATTTGGCGAGAGAAACAAACGAAATGTTTTTGATGGTTGCTCAGATCCCGTGGCTGTACTTGGCGAGAGAAACAAACGAAATGTTTTTGATGGTTGCTCAGATCCCATTGTTGTATTTGGCGAGAGAAACAAACGAAAGGTGTCTGATGGTTGCTCAGATCCCATTGTTGTTGTATTTGGCGAGAGAAACAAACGAAATGTGTTTGATGGTTGCTCAGATCCCGTGGTTGTATTTGGCGAGAGAAACAAACGAAATGTGTCTGATGGTTGCTCAGATCCCATGGTTGTATTTGGCGAGAGAAACAAACGAAATGTTTTTGATGGTTGCTCAGATCCCATGGTTGTATTTGGCGAGAGAAACAAACGAAATGTGTCTGAGTGTTGCCCAGTAACTTCAACACATAATGAGTATAGAAGTTGACCAAAACTATATGAAGTATTGCTTGTACATTCCCATATACGAGATATGGCTGTTGGGTGGTCAATTATGCTCTGTAAATACGAAATATGACAAATCATCATTATCATCGTGTGCCATACCGGTTAGCGTAGGCGATCATATCCTTTCACAATCTTCTGTTTACAGTGTATCGTATCAGTTCTGTTGTTGACTGTTTTCAATGCCATGACACCAAGGCATCTAGTAGTTTCTCTCTTTGTCGTCCGCAATCTCTCTATCCTTTTATTTTCCCAGTTGTAACCAAGTATTTCAAACTATCCTCTTTTCATGATGTTCCCGCAGAATGTTGACTGTTTCTTTCTGATGTTTTTTCTGAGATTTTTGTGTTGGCCTCTTTGAGAATTTCCTCATTGGTCTTTTTAGCTGTCCAGGGAACTTTCAGCATTCTTCTGAGAAATCCCATCTCTGTGGCCTCTAATCGTCTTTCCATTTGTTTGTCTACTATCCATGATTCGCTTCCATATGCCAGAATTGGTTCTATATAGCACTGATGAACTCTCTTTCTCATTTCCATTTACAGATTTATTGCATAAAATATTTTTCATTTTCTGAAATGCTATTTTGGCATGGGCTATTCTGCTTTTTATTTCTGTGGTGCATCTTCCATCTAATGTTATTATTGTGCCCAAGTATTTGACGCGTTGCACTTGTTTCAGATTTGTCCTGTTTATTTGTATAACATAACTGTATCCTGTTGTTGTTTTTCTGACAAGTAGCTGTCCAATAATTTCAGGGATCTACAGACAATATCCAGAATAAATTACATGTGTCGATAGAGTCTGTTGTAGATAAAATACAGTCTCTATACTCATCATAATCTCAGGTGAAATGTGAGTGCCCAAATGAGAAGGAAATATAAAGAAAAGAAGAACATTAACTAGCATCATTTGTCTGAAAGTTAATGCGCCTTTGTTATTCCCCGAAATGTCATGTCCTTTTATCAAGGGCTGTCACTAAATTGGTCTTCCAGTATTTCCCTAAACATTATTTCACACAAACATTGTGTGGTTTATCTGTTAGACTTTCCCATTCCTAGAAAACATCGGAACAACTTAACGTGTTAATGGTTTCACCACATTTACTTGTTAGTGCATTGGACCATGTCAATGAAGTCTAACAGTAAATGTCACTGATGTCACACATTCAACATTGTAAACTGTTCTCTTATTTAGTCTTAGCGTTCTACACTTAAATGGACGTTTATGCGCGTGTCGCTATTTTACAACGAAGCCGTTTATTTGCTTCGGAAATCCTGACCTATCGGCATGTGGAAGTTAGCTTAACAATGTTGCCCGAGCAGCGGACATTATGGTCTACTGTTTTTGACTTTATTTTCCCAAAGGTTCTTTAAAGATCAGAGACTGCACATGGGAGCTCATGTTTGTCGACAAGAGGGCTAGACATTGGATGCCATTAGACAGTGAGGGTTAGGCATATGATGTCACTAGAAAGAGAGGGCTAGACATAGGATGTCACTAGAAAGGGAGGGCTAGACATAAGATGCCACTAGAAATGGAGGGCTAGACATAGGATGTCACTAGAAAGAGAGGGCTAGACATAGGATGGCACTAGAAAGAGAGGGCTAGACAGTGGATGTCACTAGAAAGAGAGGGCTAGACATAGGATGTCTCTAAAAAGAGAGGGCTAGACATAGGATGTCACTAGAAAGAGAGGGCTGAACATAGGATGTCACTAGAAAGAGAGGGCTGAACATAGGATGTCTCTAAAAAGAGAGGGCTAGACATAGGATGTCTCTAAAAAGAGAGGGCTGAACATAGGATGTCACTAGAAAGAGAGGGCTGAACATAGGATGCCACTAGAAAGAGAGGGCTGAACATAGGATGCCACTAGAAAGAGAGGGCTGAACATAGGATGCCACTAGAAAGAGAGGGCTAGACATTGGGTGTCACTAGAAAGAGAGGGCTGAACATAGGATGCCACTAGAAAGAGAGGGCTAGACATTGGGTGTCACTAGAAAGAGAGGGCTAGACATAGGATGTCACTAGAAAGAGAGGGCTGAACATAGGATGTCACTAGAAAGAGATGGCTGAACATAGGATGTCACTAGAAAGAGAGGGCTGAACATAGGATGTCACTAGAAAGAGAGGGCTGAACATAGGATGTCACTAGAAAGAGAGGGCTGAACATAGGATGTCACTAGAAAGAGAGGGCTAGACATTGGGTGTCACTAGAAAGAGAGGGCTAGACATAGGATGTCACTAGAAAGAGAGGGCTGAACATAGGATGCCACTAGAAAGAGAGGGCTAGACATTGGGTGTCACTAGAAAGAGAGGGCTAGACATAGGATGTCACTAGAAAGAGAGGGCTAGACATTGGGTGTCACTAGCCAGAGAGGGCTAGACCGTGGATGTCACTAGCCAGAGAGGGCTAGACAGTGGATGTCACTAGAAAGAGAGGGCTAGACCGTAGATGTCACTAGCCATTGAGGGCTAGACATCGGATGCCACTAGAAAGAGAGGGCTAGACCGTGGATGTCACTAACCAGAGAGGGCTAGACATCGGATGCCGATGTAATCCTATAGATTATTCATTCCCCTGTAAACAGCTGATAATCATTGTAAACAAATAACCGGATATATCCAGGCCGTCCTTTTTTAGAACCGAAACTCTTGCTCTCATAACTCAGATGCTTTTCTTATGTGATCTTTTCTTATGCGTTGTTTTCTTATGTGATCTTTTCTTATGTGTTTTTTGCTTATGTGATCTTTTTCTTATGTGTTTTTTGCTTATGTGATCTTTTCTTATGTGTTATTTGCTTATGTAATCTTTTCTTATGTGTTATTTGCTTATGTGATCTTTTCTAATGTGTTATTTGCTTATGTGATCTTTTCTTATGTGTTATTTGCTTATGTGATCTTTTCTTATGTGTTATTTTCTTATGTGATCTTTTCTTTTGTAATCTTTTCTTATGTGTTATTTTCTTATGTGATCTTTTCTGATGTGTTATTTTCTTATGTGATCTTTTCTTATGTGTTATTTGCTTATGTGATCTTTTCTTATGCGTTGTTTTCTTATGTGTTATTTGCTTATGTGATCTTTTCTTATGCGTTGTTTTCTTATGTGTTATTTGCTTATGTGATCTTTTCTTATGTGTTATTTTCTTATGTGTTATTTGCTTATGTGATCTTTTCTTATGTGTTTTTTGCTTATGTGATCTTTTCTTATGTGTTATTTGCTTATGTGATCTTTTCTTATGTGTTATTTTCTTATGTGTTATTTGCTTATGTGATCTTTTCTTATGTGTTATTTGCTTACGTCATCTTTTCTTATGTGTTATTTTCTTATGTGATCTTTTCTTGTGTGTTATTTTATTATGTGATCTTTTCTTATGTGTTATTTTCTTATGTGATCTTTTCTGATGTGTTATTTTCTTATGCTACAAAGATCAAGCTGTTACCCCCAAGTTGGTGTGACGGTTTTCAATAACACTCTTAACTTCTTGTGTAATGCTGTAGCAGGCCCATCCTAGAGACAACACACAACCCGATCATTTAGATCAACGAACGTCAGCATTGAGCGGAATTTTTTTTTTTACTCTTTAATTCATGTGCATCCACATGCAAGAACAATCATTCTTGTTCTCCTTACTTCCCTTGATGCCCCATCCGGTGTCGAGAGAGCTACAAGGTTCTAGTTCCTGTATTTCTGGCAGCTTCGACCATTGTCAGTTAATGTTGTTGTAGCGTTTCTTCAATGTTGTTAGTCCATCTTACTCAGGGTCTCCCATAGACTCAACCATTGTCAGTTAATGTTGTTGTAGCGTTTCTTCAATGTTGTTAGTCCATTTTACTCAGGGTCTCCCATAGCCTCAACTATTGTCAGTTAATGTTGTTGTAGCGTTTCTTCAATGTTGTTAGTCCATCTTACTCTGGGTCTCCCATAGCCTCAACTATTGTCAGTTAATGATGTTGTAGCGTTTCTTCAATGTTGTTAGTCCATCTTACTCAGGGTCTCCCATAGACTCAACCATTGTCAGTTAATGTTGTTGTAGCGTTTCTTCAATGTTGTTAGTCCATCTTACTCTGGGTCTCCCACAGCCTCTCCTTTCAATTATCCTTTTGTAGAATTTTTTATATAAAGCATTATTCAAATTGTATTGAATGTTTGTAAATATCTGCTACATAAATGTTATCATTATAAAAATCTTCAGCGGTAGCTACGGTAGTAAACAATTAAATAAAACTGTAGTGGAAAGTCTGCGGACAGAATGAAAGGACATTTTATATCATTAGGTTTCACCTTTTTCTTTTTTCATCCTTTTCATTTCTTTAAACTTTGACGTTATTTTGTTCATTTATTGCTGTGCAGTTTTCTCTTTTCCTTCTACTTGAGCAAGTATCTTCTGCCAGAGTTTTCTTGACCTGTTACCATCTGAGAGCACATCAGATATCTTTATATTTCATTGTTGGTCTATCTGCAGCTACTTCAAGACCGAGAGTTGCTCCATATAGTTAGTATTTGCTTATGAATGCATTTGCTATACATTTTAGTATAATATTATATCTATCTATTGTCCTTTCGAGCCGAAGACGGCACATAGGGCAGAACCACAATCTCAAAAGCAGAAACCTTGCATGCCAAAATGGCACATATTGCAGAGATCACCACTTCTAAAATCTATGGCTCTGTTTCCATAACAATACTTTTTACAATGACAGCTTGTCAAGCCATCGATCAACCTCCTTAGTCGCCTCTTACGACATGCCTGGAAGGTCACAGTGTCACTATTCTCTACTTCCCTCATAATGAAGCCCCGGTAACACACGGGATAATATTATATATACCTTAATGTGTCAATAGATGTTGTTGCAGCATTTTCTTTGATGGTGCCGTCCATCTTACTCTGGGTCTGCCTTCTCCCTTCTCCTACTTTAATATATGCTTTGCATAACCAGTGATGGAAAATGTAAAGATGAAATAAACAAAAAAATAGGAATGGCAAAAAGTGATTTCAATGCCATGAAAAATATACTAACATCAAAACAAATAACACCAGGGCTAAAACTAAGAATAGCAAAAAGTTACATCTTCTCAGTATTCCAGTATGGTGCAGAAGCATGGACATTACACCAGAAAACAGAATAGGAAATTAAAGCCAGAATTGAAGGCAGAACTGGATGGAAAGAAAAGAAAGCAAACGAGGAAGTTTTAAAACAACTAAAAAGGAAAAGAGAAGTACTAAACACAATTAGAACAAGACAAATGTAATTTTGGAGGCATGTTAAACAACGCACCAGTCTAATAAAGGTAATATTGGGAAAATATACAACGTAAAAGAGGCAGAGGCAGACCAAGACTAACATGGACGAGTACCATCAAAAGATGGACAAGCCAGTATATGACAACCTGCACCATCAAAGCAAGAGACAGAGTGGAATGGCCCACCATGGTAGCAACCTTCGATGCGGAGACGGCACTCAATTATGACGATGATTTGCACGATAATGAATCACACGGCATTCTTTCTAGATGGACAAATCAGTTTATTTATTGTTTCTGTATGTAACTTTGGATTATCTCCCGCTTATCCTCTACCTTATAATATTATCTGTGTATTTTCTTGGTCACTCCAAAAGATTCGATCAGACATCTCATTTCTGTGGCGACATACACAATCTTAATTAGAGGGAAGCAAAGAGAAAAGATACTAGACAGCTCAAGAGAATGGCTTGACAGAAGGTCAACAGCAGAAATGATAACTAACTGTCGTGATCGAAAGTTGTGGAGAAATATGGTCACCTACGCCAGCAGACCTATACTTGATTATGATGATGAAATAAATGAATATTTGATATTCAGTATTATCATCACCAGTTTGTGCCATGCCGGTTGGCGAAGGAAATCTTCATCATCATCATAATGTGCCGTACCTGTTGGCGATCATGACCTTCCACAATCTTCTATCTACAATGCATCGTATCAGTTCTGTTGTTGACTGTTTTCCATGCCATGACACCAAAAGTAAAAAAAAGTACCCCGTCACGCCAAGTGGCGTATAGGGAAACATGGTGTTAGTGACCCTATATTTTACAGACCTTCAGCACATGATTTTTGGGGTAATGTGGTCGGTATTACGACCGTGCTGCTTTACTTTCCCAGAAAAAAATCCGGTACCCATTTAAGGCTGGGTGAACCCGGAAGCCGTCGGTTGGGATCGAACCCTACCCCTTGTCCGTGGTAGTCCAGTTCACTAACCACTGAGCTATCGCGGCTCCCTCCATGACACCAAGCTATCCAGTATTTTCTCTCTTTGTCGTCCGCGATCTCTCTTTCCTTTTATTTTGCCAGTTGTAACCAAGTATTATAACTTTCCTCTTCTCATGATGTGCCCGAAAAATGTTGATTGCTTCCTTCTGATGTTTTTTAAGAGCTCCCTTTTTGTGTTGGCCTCTTTGAGAACTTTCTCGTTGGTCTTTTTAGCTGTCCAGGGAACTTTCAACATTCTTCTGAGAAATCCCATCTCTGTGGCTTCTAATCGTCTTTTCATTTGATTGTCTATTGTCCATGATTCGCTTCCATAGGTCAGAATTGGTTCTATATAGCATCGATGAACTCTCTTTCTCATTTCTATTGACATAGATTAGTTGCATAAGATATTTTTCATTTTCTGAAATGCTATTTTGGCCTGAGCTATTCTGCTTTTTATTTCTGTGTTGCATCTTCCATCTGATGTTATCACTGTGCCCAAGTATTTGAAACGTTGCACTTGTTTCAGATTTGTCTTGTTTATTTTTATGATGCATGATAGTGATGTTTGTTTCTTCGATATGACCATTACTTCTGTTTTCTTACTATTCAGACTGAGACCTTTCTTGTTGCTTTCTTCTACTATTATGTCTATCATTTCTTGTAGCTCATTCTCTGTCTCTGCTATTAAGACTGTGTCATCCGCATATCGTAAATTATTTATGTTGTGACCGTTGACTTCAATTCCTTTTTGTCTACTATTGATCTCATAATATATTCGCTGTAAAGTGAAAACAAATCCGGCGACAGAACACAGCCTTATCTGACTCCTTGTTTTATAAATTGAAAGTGTCCTGTTTGGTTGTTAATTCGTATAGCTGCTGTTTGTTGCCAGTACATGTTTTTTATTATTCGCAGATCCTTGCCATCAATGTTTAATTTCTCCAGCATATTGATTATTTCCACATGCTTTGCTTTGTCAAATGCGTTCGTGTAGTCTATAAAGCACATATATAGATCTTTCTTTACCTCTATAGATCTTTCTATCAAAGTTCTTAATATGTATATTGCATTATTGGTGCCCTTTCCTTCCACAAATCTATATTGTTCCTCACTTATTTCTGGTTTTATTTTGTTCCTTACACGTCTCATGATGATTCTTAGTAATATTATAGTCATATGGCTCATGAGACTAATAGTGCGATGGTCTTCACAATCAGTGGTGCCTGCCTTCTTTGGGATGGCTACAAAGATAGACTTTAGTAGATCTTCGGGTATGTGTCCAGTGTTATGTATGTCATTGAGTAGTTTTTAGGAAATCTTATCCTTGCATAATTCTCTGCCCATGGCGAATTCTATAAATTCTCTTCTTAACTGTTAACCATGCCACAGAACTATACAATCTAGTACCTTCATTCTTTGTCGTCCGCTATCTTTCTTTCTTCGTATTTTGCCAGTTATAACCAATATTCCAACTTTCTCTTTATGTGCTAGAAAAATATCGATTGTTTGTTTCTGATGTTTATTAGGAGCACTCTTTTTGCATTGACCACTTTGAGAAATTATTATATTATTATATTGGTCTTTTTAGCTGTCCAGGGAACTCTCTACGACATTGTCTATAGGCAGATCTTTTATATAGATATTTGCAACAGGGGAATCTGATCATCAAATAGTCTCTTTTGATCAAAAAAAAATCTATTTTTACCGCAACTGAGTTGAATCCTTTGGAATGAGGATCTTTAGTAAAAATGTGGCGAGAATTGGGCGGGGGGAGAGAAGACAAATAACAACATTCTAAATTATCTGAAAATGAAAAACAAACAGAACTACTTAATATAAGGGAGCCGCGATAGGTCAGTGGTTAGTGAACTGGACTACAAAGGACAAGATGTAGGGTTAGATCCCAACCGACGGATTCCGGATTCACCCAGCCTTAAATGGGTACCAGATTTGTTTCTGGGAAAGTAAAGCGGCACAGGCGTAATACCAACCACATTACCCCAAATATCATGTGATGAAGGTTTGTAAAATGTATGGTCACTAACACCATATTCCCTATACGCCACTTGGCGTGACGGGGCTCTTTACTTATTACTTACTTAATACAAGTCGGAAAAAGACACCTGAACTTTATTTGGATATATGATGAGACTTAATATCCTACTAAACGTCATCTTGGATGGGAAGGAACAAGGTAGTCGAGACAGAGGAAGACCAAGACTAAAATGAATTGATAACATCAATAGATGAACAGGTGAACCTATGTCAACACGCATCAACAAGACAAGACATGGATTAAAATCGTTGCCACAGTTATGCACCGTATGGAGGCGGCATGGGGGAGCTTAAGCGCCTGCGACCTGCGGTCGCAATAGCAGGGCCGGCGCACCATCAGCTGACCAAGACCTAGCAGTTCTACCTCCTCGTGGTCTCCCCTGGTAACAGTCTGCGTCAAAACAGGCTGGCTAACAGAAGCTAGGATCGACGTGTTCCCTGTAGTGGTGGCTGTTACTGATTGAGGACCCAGTATTGTAGTACCTCTGGGCTGGACAAGTAGTTCCCAGCGTAGCCTGGGACAGACGACCTCCAACCTCCAGTAAGAGCCGGGAATGTCAAGAAAGCCATTACGACCCGCCACATCTTATGAGTCAAAGGGCAAACAAGCCCGTATCAACTCGTGGTAATCCGTCAACAACAACATGGAGGCGGCACGTGATGATGATGATTTCTAATGTTTGCGAATATGTCATCACATACATTTTAGGACGTTTGCAAAGACAGAAGTAAGAATAAAAATCCATACAATTGTTATTGTTGAATATCACAAAGAACAAACACGACTAATTATAAAGAAAACCGCGTTGTTCAGTCGATATCTACAACATTTCGTTTTTATTTGACCGTGTAAGACACAATCGGACTGAGAGCAAACAAGAAAAAGTCAATATGAGTTAACAGTACTGGTTACAAGTCTCTGATTAGTAGCAGACATCTGGTGGGTTCTCTGTAGCGGTAAATGTTGGCCTGGGGATTCCTGGAACCAAGCCTGGGATTTGATACCAGCTCAAGATGACAGCATGTAAATCATTGAGAATAGTGCTAAACGAGAGATCGGCACATCATTTGTCTCATTTCTTTTATCCCCATTCTTGTTTTCTTTCTGTGTCAGCATTTCTGTCTGGATCCACCTGATCCTGTACACTTGTGGCTAACGTCTCCTAGCTACTGCTAATTTGTCTTGTCAGGAAGTAAGTGATATCCCTACTTTAT
>JAVIAB010000145.1:25573533-25578533 GCA_032433765.1 Megaustenia siamemsis
GCTATACACAACTCATCTGCTCCTTTCCGACTCTGCCCCTCTAGCTATACTCATCTCATCTGTTCCCTCCCGACTCTGCCCCTCTAGCTATACTCATCTCATCTGTTCTCTTCCCCAGACTCTGCCCCTCTAGCTATACACATCTCATCTGTTCCCTTCCCGACTCTGCCCCTCTAGCTATACTCATCTCATCTGTTCCCTTCCCGGCTCTGTCCCATCTAGCTATACTCATCTCATCTGTTTCTCTTCCCGACTCTGCCCCTCTAGCTATACTCATCTCATCTGTTCCCTTCCCGACTCTGTCCCCTCTAGCTATACTCATCTCATCTGTTCCTTCCCGACTCTGCCCCTCTAGCTATACACATCTCATCTGTTTTCCTTCCCGACTCTGCCCTCTAGCTATACACATCTCATCTGTTTCTCTCTCTCATAGCTGTTCCCCTTCCCGACTCTGCCCCTCTAGCTATACTCATCTTATCTGTTCCCGTTCCGACTCTGCCTTCTAGCCGTGCTCCTCTATCTGTTCCCATCCCGACTCTGCCCCTCTAGCTATACTCATCCTATCTGTTCCCATCCCGACTCTGCCTTATTGCCGTGCTCCTCTATCTGTTCCCATCCTGATTCTCCCCTTCTAGCTATGCTCCTCTATCTGTTCCCATCCTGACTCTCCCCTTATAGCCGTGCTCCTCTATCTGTTCCCATCCTGACTCTCCTCTTATAGCCGTGTTCCTCTATCTGTTCCCATCCCGACTCTGCCTTATTGCCGTGCTCCGCTATCTGTTCCCATCCTGACTCTCCCCTTCTAGCCGTGCTCCCCTATCTTTTCCCATCCTGACTATCCCCTTCTAGCTGTGCTCAACTCGGATGTACCCGTTTCATCTGCGCCCATCTAAGCTGTGCTTCTTCTGAAAGGAAAATGTAAACAAATTATCTTAATTATCAGTTTATGTGGCATATAAGACATTATTATACTTAACATATTTTTGGTAGTAATCAACATATTTTAGCAATAGTTTTCGCTTTACTCAAGGACAGTAATTCATTCCCATAAGCCTTCTAGTAACCGTTTACGACTAGGTTAGACTAGACTTTAACCCCGATTATGATCGATCTCTCTTGTCGATCACAGTTGTTTATCGGTAATACGTTAGTTGATCTGATCATTTATGTCGTTTCGGAATGATAAATACACATACTTCTTTTTTTTAATACATTCCAAGTCCAAGTGATTAGAAGAAATCGTATCTTAAATATAATACGTAAACAACTTGTGTGATATAAAATTGAATAATTGCGTCTTCCTAAAATTTCAGATTTGTCAATCTTTGATCTTTTTATAATGAGCATTATTCTATTAAAATATCATTCATTTTCATAAATTTTTGGTTCACCTAGAAATATACTATTTTTTTTATGTTTTATATCACAAATTGAAACCACTTCCATGAAATATCAGTGTTTTACGAATGAGTGGAATGTACAGCTCTCAGGTAATCTTCATTCATAAACGCTGCAAAGTTTACAAAAAATATAACTAAAATGCCACATTGAGATGAAAATAAACAGCCGTGCAGCTAACTTTCATACAAGAATACTCTCACCAAATATCAACTTTCTTTGTAAAAGAAGGAAAGTGGATCGACCCAATCGATATCATATTCTCAAGGCTAGGAGGACGTGGGTTTGAATCCTGGTAGAGTAAAACGCCTTTTTTTCCCAACGGGTGTGCGATTAAATGTTATATAGGGTGTTTATAAAGTCTCACTACACTTGGTATCTAGGTCAATTTGAAAAAAATGTTTATGACGTCATCACAATATGTGCTCAATGGTAAGTTCACTTGTTGCGACAGTTTTCTTAATGACTTGTCTGGACTTTTAAGGATTCTGTCTTGGATATCTAAACATATTTCATCATTCACAGCAGGCCTACCAGATCGTGGAGCATCTTCCACATTTCCAGTAGCAATAAACTTATTCAACAAATTTCATTGACAGTGGGAGCACATATTGTGATGACGTCATAAACATTTTTTTTTCAAATTGACCTAGATACCAAGTGTAGTGAGACTTTATAAACACCCTGTACTCAAACACCTTAACTCTATCCGTACGTTTCGACGCACTGTACGCCATGCCGATTTCGGATGGCTACTTTTCGCTGCATAGCGCGACACTTTCAATTTGATCAGTGTAAACTGTTATCAAATCATACTGCTTTTACATGTCTTGTATCATCTTGATATTGGTGAAATCTAATACCTTGTTTAATTATATAAAAATTTATATGTAATAGTATATATTATAATTATATATTATAATATGTTATAATAGTATAATATGTTAGATAAATATAAATATGTAGATTGATTCTAAAAACCATGAAAAATGTTGTCTCTGAAATCTCTTCCGTTGCATCCATAAAAAGCTTCTTTACTGAAAGAGTGGTTAACGCGATGGTACTGAGCAAGCGGCCTTTTACCCCCGGTCTTATAAATCCGCAGACCGCAGAAATGGGTAAATGCTGTAGAGAAAGATAGTTTTGGTAACAGACTTCTTAGAAGTTTACTGCTGGTTTCTGAGAACGTAAAAAGAGAAGTAAAGTAAAGTAAAGTAAAGTACCCCCGTCACGCCAAGCGGCGTTTAGGGAATATGGTGTTAGTGCCCATCAATTTTACAAACCTTCAGCACATGTTTTTTGGGGTAAAGTGATCGGTATTACGCCCGTGCCGCTTTACTTTCTCAGAAAAAAATCCGATACCCATTTACGGCTGGGTGAACCCGAAGCCGTTGGTTGGGATCGAACCCTACCCCTTGTCCTCTGTAGTCCACTTCACTAACCACTGAGCTATCGCGGTTCACTCCTGAGAACGTAGACATGGTTAATTCTCTGTGGGACTACATTTTCTAGCATATATATCTGGGGAATTCTGGGGATCATACCAGGGCAAGTGGTGGTAAAATGGCTCAAATTGATCGGCCTAGTCTTTCACACATGGCGTGTCTTTCATCTGTTGTTGGTTCTTCCTGGCACGTTCAGACCAGTGGGTTAGCGCTATTATCCGGCACACTTGTGATTAAACCGTCTTTCGGGGGTCAATAAAGTTCTCGTGGAAACGACTTGAGATCCAGCTAAGAAACGATCAGAAGTCGAGGTATGAATGCACCAGTTTTTGCTCTTAATTTCCATTTGTTTTTCATGTTTATTATTATGATTAGCTGATAGGAGCAGGTAAAGTAGTGGGTGTAACGTACACTCCTGGAAGGTATGGTCACAGCTATACAAAAGATGAGCATAACAATGTCACCATACCTTAAAGGAGTGTACCTTACCAGTGTACACTTTAGTGCACTATGTATTATTACTATTTAAAAAAAAAATAAAGTGACCCGTCACACCAAGTGGCGTATAGAGAATATGGTGTTTTTATAGACCTTCGGCACATAATTTTTCGGGTAATGTGGTCGGTATTACGCCCCGTGCCGCTTTACTTTCCCAGAAAAAAATCCGGTACCTATTTAAGGCTGGGTGAACCCTGAAGCCGTCGGTTGGGATCGAACCCTACCTATTGTCCATTGTAGTCCAGTTCACTAACCACTGAGCTATCGTGGCTCCCTGTTATTGCTATACCTAAATTGGAGTTTGACCTCTATCATTATCGAAAGACAACACGTTTAGAACATTTTTAATAAAGGCTTTTGTTAGAGATTTGTTTTCTTTCTTTTGTGTTCTTTGTATCAAACCATGGTAGCCTGTTATCATAACTTAAACATGCTGTAGTTATCTGTATAGTGCTCTGAAATAAATAGGCAAAGCACGGGTTGGAAGCTCAGAAGATGTTATCAAAAAAGGTCTGTGAGATTATCAATATCAACACTGGTGAGATGTAGATACCGGTGCATACATCATTCAGGGACATAATCTCGCGTATTGTCATACTCGACAGGAAGTGTGAGAAGAAGAATCTAGTCGTGATCAATGCTCTCATCCGGGATAACACCGATGAGAAAGATGAAGTCATCTACACAGATGGATACGTAATAAGACACCAAAGGAGTGCATGGGCATTTACAGCGCGCTCGTCAGGCAGAATAGTCAAAAAAGACAGTAGTGCATACGTTATGACAGAGAGTAGCATGACGATGGAGGTGATGGCAGTGACCAGGGCATTCATCTGATTGCATTTACAAGAATTCACCCTCTCCTGTATACTGAGTGGTTCAATGAACATAATTAGAAATTTGGAGACAAATAATAATAAATTAATAATATTATAGAGGGAAACTTACGAGGCGATAATCAGTGAATCAATTCAGAGGAAGAGGTATGTTTACAGCACTCGGAAAAAAATTACAAATAATCAACAACAAAAAAAAAACAAAGCACAATATATGGTCCTAAGCAGGATCGAATCCGTACTCCTTGGCACAGCGCCTTGCCACGAAAAGTCAAAAGCTAGGAAGCACTAAGAAATATGGAGCCGGACTCTGTACACAGACAGTGAATCGAGTCATTAGCAGAAGAGTACGATACACAAAGTCACTTTCCGTCCATGGAGGTGCGGAAGTACCGAAATATGAAAGAGTGAATAGTTTGGTAAGCTGTGCTGTCATTGAAGACAGTCAACCAATGGATCGGGCGGACAGGTTGACTAGCTGTGCTGTCATTGAAGACAGTCAACCAATGGATCGGGCTGTCAGTTTGACTGGCTGTACTGTTATTGAAGACAGTCAACCAATAGATTGAGCGGACGTCTTCGGTGTCCTCCGAGATGCTGGAAGTGCTCAGGACTTCGAGAACCATGAGTCCTCGTCACTCCTTCAGATGAAAGAGATGAGAGTTAAGATGGGCACAGCCAGAAACGAGAGGCTTAGTGGGGGCATCAGAGGATTTACAAACAAACGCCGAACTGGAGTCGTGAGCCGCTTGACGCTGCGGGACATGCTGAGGAGAGGATCTGAGCACTACCGGGCATGTTTTGAGTGAAATGATGAAAATTC
>JAVIAB010000145.1:25581033-25748533 GCA_032433765.1 Megaustenia siamemsis
CAGCCTCCATGAACACCATTTTACCTTTCATCGCTCTGTCAGCCTCCATGAACACCATTTTACCTTTCATCGCTCTGTCAGCTTCCATGAACACTGTTTTACCTTTCATCGCTCTGTCAGCCTCCATGAACATCATTTTACCGTTCATCGCTCTGTCAGCCTCCATGAACACCATTTTACCTTTCATCGCTCTGTCAGCTTCCATGAACACTGTTTTACCTTTCATCGCTCTGTCAGCCTCCATGAACACTGTTTTACCTTTCATCGCCCTGTCAGCTTCCATGAACACTGTTTTACCTTTCATCGCTCTGTCAGCCTCCATGAACACTGTTTTACCTTTCATCGCTATGTCAGCCTCCATGAACACCATTTTACCTTTCATCGCTCTGTCAGCTTCCATGAACACTGTTTTACCTTTCATCGCTCTGTCAGCCTCCATGAACACCATTTTACCTTTCATCGCTCTGTCAGCCTCCATGAACACTGTTTTACCTTTCATCGCTCTGTCAGCTTCCATGAACACTGTTTTACCTTTCATCGCTCTGTCAGCCTCCATGAACACTGTTTTACCTTTCATCGCTCTGTCAGCTTCCATGAACACTGTTTTACCTTTCATCGCTCTGTCAGCCTCCATGAACACTGTTTTACCTTTCATCGCTCTGTCAGCCTCCATGAACACCATTTTACCTTTCATCGCTCTGTCAGCCTCCATGAACACCATTTTACCTTTCATCGCTCTGTCAGCCTCCATGAACACTGTTTTACCTTTCATCGCTCTGTCAGCCTCCATGAACACTGTTTTACCTTTCATCGCTCTGTCAGCCTCCATGAACACCATTTTACCTTTCATCGCTCTGTCAGCTTCCATGAACACTGTTTTACCTTTCATCGCTCTGTCAGCCTCCATGAACACTGTTTTACCTTTCATCGCTCTGTCAGCTTCCATGAACACTGTTTTACCTTTCATCGCTCTGTCAGCCTCCATGAACACCATTTTACCTTTCATCGCTCTGTCAGCCTCCATGAACACCATGTCAAAACCCATATTTACTATTGCAAATACCACCTCTCTGGAAACACGGGCAACAAAGTCGTCACCAATTTGTGAAGATAAGGAAATGAGAAAACATGAAACATCGCTATCTGGAAGCTTAATTTATATCCAGAAATCCTGGTCTCTGAATAAATGAGAAACGGTCGCTGGAAGCGGCATTACTAGCAGTTGATCAGAGTTAAGCACCCTGAATGGCGAGATGGCCTTTGCTCTGTTTGACTAACCCGAGCGTTATCTGCTTCTCTTATCTAAATTAGATGAGTTTGGGGACAGTTATCCCGCGGTTAGAGTGGGGTCCCTGCTGGGCCTTTCCAGACTGGTATGGGCGTATATGGCTCTAAAGTTATTGGCGGCTCTTTAGATTTTTGTAGAAAAGGAAATAATGGACCAAAAGCAGAAAGTGATATCCCACACGGAAGTGTTTGACCTGTTGTTGCTAGGGACGTCAGGAAGAAATTGATGGCTGTAAAGTTGTCATTTCTCTATCTTGAACATGTTACCATGGTAACCCAGAACGTGACAGTTTCTGAGAGTTCAGACATGGCCATACTTGACCTATGTCAAGTCACGAAGAGAGAAAATTGTCATTTATGAAATTTGTAATTTTTATGAGAGTCCTAAAAGAGCTCTTTTATAGGGACACGACAATAAAGGTAATATTGCGCTGGGGGACTGCTTAGTCAAGATGCAAGACGCTTGCCTCGAGACAGAGAGGTTGTGGGTTCAAATCCCGGCTGCACCGGTTGGGATTTTTATTTATGATTTCTCTCTGCGGCAACCGCCCCTGGTCTCAGCAGCGAGGCCCGGCTTGAAACGTCAATTACTCATAGACGGAAAAAATATGAGTACATCCGAAGTCGGAATTATCTGCCTGTGCGGCGAGGGACCCTTGTGCACACGGCTGCCAGGGAAAAATTGGGTTCATACGCAAAATTCAGTTCCTACATTTTAGGGACATCGTCAGAGGTAAAAGCAGGCGAATGAAAGAAAAAAGAATATTGTGCTGTTCTAAAGCTGTTTCATTTGCATGTAAGAGTTGTATTTTACTTCGATTACATTGCTCTTTGGTATTTGAATTTGCCTACACCACAGACTAATTACTACATAGTGTAATTTTATGACTTGTAGTCTACTTAATGAAATTTGGGGGTACACCCTGGGAAAAAATCTGGAGATGGAGTCCTTAAGGGAGTTCAGTGTTGCTCTGGCATCTCCAGCTGGCACCAAACTGTTCTTGCCATGTCAGACCTTTGGATTGCTCGGCTGCTTGGAGAGAAGAAACATGTTGTATGGGCTGGGCTGTGTGGAGAGAAGAAACATGTTGTATAGGCTAGGCTGTGAGGAGAGAAGAAACATGTTGTATGGGCTGGACTGTGTGGAGAGAAGAAACATGTTGTATGGGCTGGACTGTGTGGAGAAAAGAAACATGTTGTATAGGCTAGGCTGTGAGGAGAGAAGAAACATGTTGTATGGGCTGGGCTGTGTGGAGAGAAGAAACATATTGTATGGGCTGGGCTGTGTGGAGAAAAGAAACATGTTGTATGGGCTGGGCTGTGTGGAGAGAAGAAACATGTTGTATGGGCTGGACTGTGTGGAGAGAAGAAACATGTTGTATGGGCTGGGCTGTGTTGAGAGAAGAAACATGTTGTATGGGCTGGGCTGTGTGAGAGAAGAAACATGTTGTATGGGCTGGGCTGTGTGGAGAAAAGAAACATGTTGTATGGGCTGGGCTGTGTGGAGTGAAGAAACATGTTGTATGGGCTGGACTGTGTGGAGTGAAGAAACATGTTGTATGGCTGGGCTGCATGGAGAGAAGAAACATGTTGTATGGGCTGGGCTGTGTGGAGAGAAGAAACATGTTGTATGGGCTCGGCGGTGTGGATAGAAGAAGCATTTTGTATAGGCTCGGTTGCTTGAAGAGAAGAAACATGTTGCATGGGCTGGGCTGTGTGGAGAGAAGAAACATGTTGCATGGGCTGGACTGTGTGGAGAGAAGAAACATGTTGTATGGGCTCGGTTGGTTGGAGAGAAGAAACATGTTGTATGAGCTCGGCTGCTTGGAGAGAAGAAACATATTGTATGGGTTCGGCTGTGTGGAGAGAAGAAACATGTTGTATGGGCTTGGTTGCTTGGAGAGAAGAAACATGTTGTATGAGCTCGGCTGTGTGGAGAGAAGAAACATGTTGTATAGGCTCGGCTGTGTGGAGAGAAGAAACATGTTGTATGGGCTTGGTTGCTTGGAGAGAAGAAACATGTTGTATGAGCTCGGCTGTGTGGAGAGAAGAAACATGTTGTATGGGCTCGGCTGTGTGGAGAGAAGAAACATGTTGTATGAGCTCGGCTGTGTGGAGAGAAGAAACATGTTGTATCAGCTCGGCTGTGTAGAGAGAAGAAACATGTTGTATGGGCTCGGCTGTGGGGAGAGAAGAAACATGTTGTATGAGCTCGGCTGTGTGGAGAGAAGAAACATGTTGTATGGGTTCGGCTGTGTGGAGAGAAGAAACATGTTGTATGGGCTCAATTGCTTGGAGAGAAGAAACATGTTGTATGGGCTCGGTTGCTTGGATAGAAGAAACATGTTGTATGGACTCGGCTGTGTGGAGAGAAGAAACATGTTTTATGAGCTCGGCTGCCTGGAGAGAAGAAACATGTTGTATGAGCTCGGCTGTGTGGAGAGAAGAAACATGTTGTATGAGCTCGGCTGTGTGGAGAGAAGAAACATGTTGTATGAGCTCGGCTGTGTGGAGAGAAGAAACATGTTGTATGAGCTCGGCTGTGTGGAGAGAAGAAACATTTGAATGGGCTCAGTTGCTTGGAGAGAAGAAACATGTTGTATGGACTGAGCTGCTTGGAGAGAAGAAACATGTTGTATAAGCAACAACTTGTCTCTTATTTTGTGTCTGCCCAAGCTCGCGTCCTAGAGAGGAATAAAGAACATTTCCTAGAGGTGCTGCAATATCCACAGTTAACTATGACCGACGGAGGCTACAACTGCTGCTACTACTAATCTGGTGGTAATAAAGCCTTTATGACCAAATTGATTCACTACCAGTTTTAAGCATATGATCGATCTCGTAGTAAAGTAAAGTACCCCGTCACGCCAAGTGGCGTATAGGGAATATGGTGTTAGTGACCATAAATTTAACAGACTTTCGGCGCATGATTCTTTGTGGTAATGTGGTCGGTATTACGCCCGTGCCGCTTTACTTTCCCAGAAAAAAATCCATCCGGTACCCATTAAAGGCTGTGTGAACCGGAAACCATCAGTTGGGATCTAACCCTACATCTTGTAAGGTCGATCTAGTTAGTTATGGTTAATTTAATAGGTTGTGGGTTCGGTCCGGTATCATCTTTATATTATCCATCAATATATTTCACTTTCCTTTGTAAGTATCTGCATGTAGCACCTGTTAATTGTGTAATATGTTGATAAGATTAAAAAAAATTGTAAGGAAAGTTACTAGAAACAAAAACATGTTGCCAAGAGAGTATCACGTTATATGCACAAACAGTAGATCAAACATGGCATCATAAGTCTCGGTTAGTTATGAGTTTTGTCTGATGTACTGTCTTCGGCTTTAAAAGAAATGGACGAACTACCTAAGGTAACTAACATAATTAACTATCTAACTAATTGACTGACTAACGTGCTAACTATTAACTAACTGACAAACTAACCAACTACTAACTGAAACTGACTATTATTTAACTAACTACAATCTAACTACTAATTAACTGAGTACTAACTAACTACTAACTAACCAAATACAAACTAACTACACACTAAATGACTACTAACTAACTACTAAGTTACTGACTACTAACTAATTAACTACTAACTAACTACTAACTGACTATAAACCAACCAACTACTAACTAATCCCTAAATGACGAGTATAACTAACTGACTACTAACTGACTACTAAGTAACCAACCACTAACTAACTAACTAACTAACTAACTACAAACTGCATACTAAGCACTAACTAATTAATTGCCTGGTTAACTAACTATTAACTGACAGATTAACTAACTAGCTTATTTACTACTAACAAACAAGTTTCACAGAAATCTGTCCCTCACCTGCGACCTGCTTCACTAGAGATTAAAACAAGTCGACTTTCATGCCAATTTCTTGTTTCAACATTTCGGCTTTCATGTCCATGCTTTGCTTCAACAAGTAGACTTGCATGGCCATGCCTTGTTCCAACAAAAGGATGTGGTCAGGTGGCGCTCTGTTGCTTCTCTTCTTGCCTATTTGCCGTTACCCAACTGCTCGCTCCACTATAGGGAATAATAGAACAAAGAAGTATGTGTTAGCACTCGGAAAAATTGACAAACAACAATAGAAAAAAACGAAGAACAATATATGGTCCGAAGTGGGATCGAACCCGTACTCAGTGGCACCGCGCCTTGCCACGAGAAGCCGAACGCTTGGCACACTACCACGCAGCCAACTAAAAAATTGGCTATTGCAGTAGTGTCTTACACGATGACGTTCTCAATGACTATAGCATAGGGTAACGATCACAGACCGGAAATAAATTGTATATTTGTACTTTCCTATTAATGCAAGTATCTCGCAGTAGGGCTGAATACTTGTGTTGTAGACAAACATTTATTGGACGAAACAGCACGAATAGTAGTTCCCAGTGGTTATATACTGGGTACAAATAATAATACATAAATATTATTATATGGGGAACTTCCGAGGCGATAATAGGGAATAATAGAACAAAGAAGTATGTGTTAGCACTCGGAAAAATTGACAAACAACAATAGAAAAAAACGAAGAACAATATATGGTCCGAAGTGGGATCGAACCCGTACTCAGTGGCACCGCGCCTTGCCACGAGAAGCCGAACGCTTGGCACACTACCACGCAGCCAACTAAAAAATTGGCTATTGCAGTAGTGTCTTACACGATGACGTTCTCAATGACTATAGCATAGGGTAACGATCACAGACCGGAAATAAATTGTATATTTGTACTTTCCTATTAATGCAAGTATCTCCCAGTAGGGCTGAATACTTGTGTTGTAGACAAACATTTATAGGACGAAACAGCACGAATAGTAGTTCCCAGTGATTATATACTGGGTACAAATAATAATACATAAAATATTATTATATGGGGAACTTCCGAGGCGATAATAGGGAATAATAGAACAAAAGAAGTATGTGTTAGCACTCGGAAAAATTGACAGACAAACAACAATAGAAAAAAACGAAGAACAATATATGGTCCGAAGTGGGATCGAACCCGTACTCAGTGGCACCGCGCCTTGCCACGAGAAGCCGAACGCTTCTATATACCAGCCTGGTCCTCTCCACTTTGTCGATCCGCCACTGGGGCTGCCTCCAACTTTTCATTCTGAAGTTGCGAATGCTGCCCTTGTTTCAGCCTTAACTAACTAGCTAACTACTAACAAACTACTAACTAACTAGCTAACTACTTACAAACTACTAACTAAATAGATAACTACTGGTCAGATTATTAGCAATCTACATTAGTAACGAAGTTAATAATAACAGTCTGGAGAACGACTCGCTAGGATTAAACCCGCATTGATTCTGTCGCCAAGTTAGCTTCCTAACCACTACGCTACTGGTGTTTCCTTATACAAAAGTTCAAAATGAAATAAATAAAAATTGATACCAGGGGAGGAAAGCGACTTGCAGTTGGGAGAAGAGAATCAAAATGTTAGCAACTGTAGAGTTATCGAACTTGGACACGAGCCAGCCATTAGAGACTCCATCGGGAGACTGTGATCGAGTGTGGGAATTGACGCACGAGGGTCAGATGTACGTGCTCACGGATGGCGTGAGAAGTATTGTTCTCTCGGCTGCTTGTCGATTGTGGCCAGATCTGGTCATAGAACTCCCAAGGGTTTTGAAACATTTCCAAAAACATAGAAGTTAATGCCTCCTGACACAATTGGCTGATTTTTGGAGTGCTCTTTCCTTTGCCGGGCGGCATTATTCCGCGTGTGTGTGTGAGATGATAAAGTCCGGGGAATACTGGTCAATTAAATGACAGCAAAACGTTTTTCCTGCCCTGGCAGCTAACAAACCATAACGGCGGGTTGAAATATTTGTCTATCCAATTACTTGTGCACAGACGATGCTTACTAGCCCAGAAACTTGTTCCAGCATTTCGATTGCCTGATTTGGTTCACTTTCATCCCTAAGTTTGCTAGTGTCAAACTTATACGCTAGATTCTTCAACAATCAATGAGATAAACACACCAGGTATTAACTCTTACAGCACAGAAGCTTTTTATCGACGCAACAGAAGAGATTTCAGAGACAACATTTTCATGGTTTTCAGAATCAATCATCATATTTATATTCATCTAACATATACCATTTTATATACGGATTTTTAGATAACAAGATCAAGGTATTAGATTTCACCAATACCAAGATGATACAAGACATGTAACAAGAGTATGGTTTGATGACGGTTCACACTAATCAAATTGAGCGTGGTGCCTCATGCGGCGAAACGTAGGTTACCGTCATCGGCATGGCGCACTGTGCGGCGCAACGTACGTAAAGATGAAATATGTCAGTCTGATGATACGAGTCAAACCAATGGAGAGAATTATAATTAGAAAAAAATAAGAAGACAGAAACAAACTCGACAGTAGAAAAGCATCTATCAATATATCTCATGTCTTTTCGAGCCAAAGAACCGGCAGGAATTGCAGACTTCCTGTGTTCAACGACCTTTGTAATCAAGCATCACAACTTGCGCAGGCCGAATAAATATCGACACAAAAAAAGCACAAAAACTTTAGTTTGGTCATGAAACAAGACATAAGTAATTCAACTGCATCCACAAGACATAAGTAATTCAACTTCATCAACAAGGAAACAAGAAATAAGTTGTAGATGTTAAACAAAAAAAATTCGTCGAAGTTCCAGTGATCCCATTCGATTTTCAGTGACTAAAATGACGAAATCTCACTCATATTTTCTCAATGACTTCATTGTTGATGTCTGATTTCTTCTTCTTTCAACTCCTTGTAGAGCATAGGTCTTCAACAAACACTTTCTAATTCCATGTAATTACATTCTAATTTCTAATCTTTTAAGATCAGTCCATGTCCTCCCCATCATCTTTATCTCTGCTTCCATCTGTCTTCAAGAATATTTTGTTCTTCCACTTTGTCTTTCTTTCCTTGGAGATTCTAAAAAAAAGGCCTGTTATGTAATACTCTCAGTTGGCTTCCTCAGTGTGTACCCTATCCAGCGCCATCATCTTCGCTGTATCTCTTTATCCGCTGGTGTTTGACTGGTACATTTCCATAATTCTATGTTAGTGATTTTGTCCTGCCATTTCCATCCTATTATTCTGCGCAACACCCTATCAATGAAGGTCTGTATCTTCATGACTATCATTGTTTTTGTTCTCCATGTTTCACAGCCATATAATAAGACTGTTTAACATTAAGGTTGATAATTTTTATTTTTGTATTTAACGTAATTTCTTTGGATTTCCATGATTCCCAATGCAAGGAATGCTCCTCTTGCTTTTGATATCCTTATTTTGGTATCATGCGAAGAGTGCGAAACAAACTCAGTCCAGAAATTAGCGATGAACAGTGTGAGAGATAAAGACAAGAAATGCCATTTATATCATAAGATCGTTTAGTAGAAAGAGCCATAGAGGTGAAAACCTCAAACAAATTAAAGCACCAAGAATTAATCAACATTTTAGAAAGCATAAACGTAGACAGCAAAGATCTAAGAATAATAAAGAACATGTACTGGCAACAAACAGCGGCCATAAGAACTGGAAACCAATTGGGAATGGTTCAACAAATAAAACAGGGTGTTAGACAAGGTGGTGTGCTGTCACCAGATTTGTTTAATATTTATAGTGAGATTATTTTAAGACCCATAAGGGACATGCCTGGAATAACAATTGGAGGTCATAATATAAATTATCTAAGGTATGCTGATGATACAGTCTTAATCGCTAAGAGTGAAAATGAGTTATAAGAAATGTTGGACATTATAGTGAAAGAAAGCAAAAATAAAGGACTCAGCCTTAATAGCAAAAAGACAGAAGTAATGGTAACAACAAAGAAAAAGACATCACCTCAGTGCAAAATAAAGAAAAGTGAACAACATTAAAACAGGTAAATGAATTTAAATATTTGGGAACTTTGTTAACCTCAGACAGAAGATGTACAAAAGAGGTGAGATGCTGAATGGCTCAGGCAAAAGCAGCTTTCCAAAAAATGAGGAAGATACTATGCAATCCATTTTTGACAATAGAAACAAGTAAAAGAGTTCTTAAATGTTACGTAGAGCCAGTCTTAACATATGGATGCGAATCGTGGACAATAGGACAACAAACAAGAAAATCACTGGAGTCTGTAAAAATGTGGTTTTACAGAAGAATGTTGAGAGTACCATGGACAGTACATGGACAATTAGAGTAATAAAGATGTTATGAGAGAGGTCAAAGCAAAAAGAGAGCTAATTTCCAATATTAGGAAGAAACAATCATCATTTTTTGGCCATATAATGAGAAGAGAACAACTGGAATATATTGTAACAACTGGAAAAATTGAGGGACGAAGAGATAGAGGGAAGCAAAGAGAAAAAATAACAGACAGATTAAGAGAATGGCTTGGTAGAAGGTCAACAACAGAAATGATAAATAGCTGCCGAGATCGAAAGTTTGGAGAGACATGATCACCTATGCCAGTAGTCCCGGTACTTGATGATGATGATAATGATTTTGTTATCATTCTCTGTTACTCCCTCTTTATCTTTATTATTGCCCATATATATGTAAGATTGTACGTCTAGTAGAGGTATTTCTACTATTGTTATTTGTTCACTGCCAACAGAATTAATCTCATAATTTTGGTCTTATTTCTATTTATTTTCAGACCCAGCTATCGTGATCTCTCATCACGTATGCTCATTTGATATTGCATCTGTTGATGTTTATGTGATAGGAAGTCTATGTCATCAGCAAATTTAAGTCATTAATTTTGCTTGGTACGTTACAACATCATCAACTGACAATGGGCAAAGCTGTCAAAAGGGCAGAAACTATAACCTTTTATCTGCCGCGACACCCGAACAGGATGTGACGTTAAGACAGACATAAATATAGAGAAGCAAGAGGGGGGATTTTAAAAAAACTATTCATTGTTAATGTAATTTTCTAATTTAAATACTATTTTCTTGTATTCTAATATTTGGGGGCATCTGTAGCCTTTTGTTGGAAAACCACCTGACTGGGCTACCGACGTTCGGACAACCCGTGTTCGATTCAGGCTGGAAGCAGTGTGAATTGTAATCTGGTTGGAAAGAAAATACACTGGTGGTCGACCCAGCTGCTGGCAGAAATGGGTACCAGGGTATTACTCTGGGAAGGTGAGGAATGCTGTCTTGCATTGTGAGTTTCGATGCTTGAAAGGACACTATCCAGAAGTCTCCGAACAGTCTTGGATAGGCGGCCGAGCACATATGGGTGGAAACTGGCGTGCTAAGACGCCGGTTCAAGTCTCGTACTTTACCTTTACCTTTGCCTTTACCTTTACTTTTACCTTTACCTTTACCTTTACCTTTACCTTTACCTTTACCTTTACCTTTACCTTTACCTTTACCTTTACCTTTACCTTTACTTTTACCTTTACCTTTACCTTTACCATATTCTGTTACATATGTTTCTCATGCTTAAAAGATACATTTTCTGATTAACCCTTTCCATACGTTTCGACTCACTGTGCGCCAACCTATTTCTGCCGCTTACGTATCGCCGCATAGTGCGTCACACTCAAATTGATTAGTGTGAACCGTCATTAAAACATATTCTTTTTACATGTCTTGATCTTGGTATTCATCATCATCATGTGCCATACCGGTTGGCGTAGGCGATCATGTCGCTCCACAATCTTGTATCTACAGTGCATCGTATGAGTTCTGTTGTTGACTGTTTTCCATGCCATGACACCAAGCTATCCAGTATTTTCTCTCTTTGTCGTCCGCGATCTCTCTTTCCTTTTATTGTGCCAGTTGTAACCAAGTATTCCAACTTTCCTCTTCTCATGATCTGTCCGAAAAATGTTGATTGCTTCTTTCTGATGTTTTTTAAGAACTCCCTTTTTGTGTTGGCCTCTTTGAGAACTTCCTCATTGGACTTTTTAGCTGTCCATGGAACTTTCAACATTCTTCTGAGAAATCCCATCACTGTGGCCTCTAATCGTCTTTTTATTTGTTTGTCTACTGTCCATGATTCGCTTCCATAGGTCAGAATTGGTTCTATATAGCACCAATGAACTCTCTTTCTCATTTCTATTGACATAGATTTGTTGCATAAGATATTTTTCATTTTCTGAAATGCTATTTTGGCCTGAGCTATTCTGCTTTTTATTTCGTTGGTGCATCTCCCATCTGATGTTATTATTGTGCCCAAGTATTTGAAACGTTGTACTTGTTTCAGGTTTGTCTCGTTTATTGTTATGCTGCATGATGGTGATGATTGTTTCTTCGATATAACCATTACTTCTGTGATCTTGGTATTAGTGAAATTTAATACCTTGTTCAATTATCTAAACATTCATATAATATGTTATATGTTAGATAAATATAAATATGTAGATTGATTCTTAAAATCATGAAAAAATTTGCCTTGGAAATCTCTTCCGTTGCAATGAAAAAAAACGTCCATATAGAAAGAGTTAAATAACATAGTTTGTTTAATCTGAATTGATTATTCCTCAACATGTAGTACTCCATCGTATGGCTGATATGATAAAGCTGAATTTACCCAATAATCTGACAATGACTGACTGATCACACTGACAATGACTGACTGATCACACTGACAAACCTGACGTTTCCCTGGTGACCCGGCTATCATAAAAAAACAAACTGTATCCGTATTCTATGGGCTGGTTTCCTGATATTTGCTGACTGGTTGGTGCCATCAAACCTGAGATACACAATGTAACAGGCCAGCGGGTCCGGTAATAGATAACCGCTTGGCCGAGTAACTACGCTGATAGTAATTGCCCATTTATTTATGCTAATTTATAAGAATGGATGACATCAAAATGTCAATAGTTGATCGTTTTCTTCATGTAGATGCCGAGCTGACTGCACTGTTTTTACACTTTGTGCTGCAATGCAACCTTCTTTAGTACATGCCTTTATCTTTCTTTGTTATTAACTCCCCTAAGAACTATTAGAACACAATTCTTGGAGAAGACAGATCGAAGCAGAGATGAAGATGATGGGGAAGACATGGAATGAACTTAAAAGAATTGCAAAAAACAGAACGACTTGGAAAGTGTTTGTTGAAGACCTATGCTCCACTGGGAGCTAAAACGTAGAAGAGGAAGAAGAGAACACAATTAGGAAAATGAACTATTAAAACTAAATTCGAATAAAAAAAAAGTAGAAAAAAGAAACTGGTACACATAAGAAAGAGCTATTAGGCAACGTTATATAAAAAAAAAAGAAACGTTAGAGGAATTATCGTTATAAATTATTAAATAAACTATTGGAAAATTGTTGAAAAAAGAGGTATTAAACACAAGTCGAAAAAAACATATATTTTTTTGGTCATTTAACCATAAACATAATAACTGAGAGAAAATAATTCTTGAATGCAACACTTAGGGTAAGGGAGCTTGAGGAAGGCAAAGATAAAATGGACTGACAACAGCAAGAGGTGGATTGAAGAACCATTGACATGATGTCAAATCCACCCAAAAGACTGAGTAAAATTGTGCTGATTTTACATTCAATGCGGAGACGGTACCCAATAATTTAATTTTTTCGAAGAGCTGCTATTTCTAGCTACTGGTATCTCCTTCTTCTACTTTTTTTAGCTCCCAGTGGAGCATAGGTCTTCAACAAACACTTTCCAAGTCGTTCTATTTTTTGCCATTCTTTTAAGATCATTCCATGTCTTCCCCATCATCTTCACCTCTGCTTCTATCTGTCTTCTCCAAGAATTCATTGGTCTTCCTCTTTGTCTTTTCCCCTGGGAATTCCAAAAAAGGGCCTGTTGTGTAATACTCTCAGTTGGCTTCCGTAGTGTGTGTCCTATCCAGGGCCATCGTCTTCGCTGTATCTCTTTATCCACTGGTGTTTGACTGGTACATTTCCATAATTCTATGTTAGTGATTTTGTCCTGCCATTTCCATCCTTTTATTCTGCGTAAGCATCCATTAATGAAAGTCTGTATCTTTGTGATTGTCAATTTTGTTGTTCTCCATGTTTCACGACCGCCTTAACATTTGAGTTGAAAATTTTTATTTTTGTATTTAACCTAATTTCTTTGGATTCCCATATGTTTCCTAGTGCAATGAAAGCTCCTCTTGCTTTTGATATCCTTATTTTGGTATCATTTTCTGTTCCTCCACTGGTATGGTAAAAGAATATGTGGCCCTTTTCGTCTTCTCAGACGATTTAGTGGAGACTATTGTGTATTTTGTTTTGGAGGGTTTTGTTTTTGTCGAACAGCTTCTCTTGTGGCTAATTCTACCAATGTTTAACACACGCGGCCACAGAATAAACAAGTCAGGCCCACTGATCCTTCTCTTGTGGCTAATTCTACCAATGTTTAAGACACGCGGCCACAGAATAAACAAGTCAGTCCCACTGATCCTTCTCTTGTGGCTAATTCTACCAATGTTTAACACACGCGGCCACAGAATAAGAAAATCACGCCCACTGATCCACAGGGTTTTCCATCCATTTTCATGTCTTTTCTCTTCCATGTTTTACCATAGAACACCCTAAAATGAATAGCGGTACAAAAATAGCGGTACAAAAATAGCGGTACAAAAATAGCGGTACAAAAATAGCGGTTAAAGAACTTCTCTAATAAGGATAAAGACCAACGGCTTCAACGTCACCAGTCAAAAATTGAAAACGAAGACTCTCATTTTTTAGAAAGTTATATGATCCTGTGGTAATACTGACCACATTACTCTCTAAAATGCGTTTGGGTGTAGTACAATATAGGTACTACCACTACATTCCGTCACTACAACATTCGAGGCGTAGCGAGGGTATTTATTCTATTTCTAGTCGCTTTGCCAGGCTAAGAAGATTTCACTACTGGTGCTGGCTAAACTGTTCCTTCTCTTACTAACTTTATAATGCTCCTTCTACATCGATTTGCACTGTACCTTCCTACTACCACTAGATTATTATTGTCGTCATTGTTCTGTCTTTGGTAGCTGCGATAGCTCAGTGGTAAGGAAACTAGACTACAAAGGACAAGAGGTTGGGTTCAATCCTGATGACGGCTTCCATGTTCACCAAGCCTTTAATGGGTACTGGATCTTTTTCTACGAAAGTAAGGCGGCACGGGCGTAATGTCGACCACATTATCCCAAAAATCATGTGCTGAAGGTCTGTAAAATTTATGGTCACTAACACCATATTCCCTATACGCCACTTGGCGTGATGGGAGCTATTTACTTTTACTTTACTTTATATGAGCAAGACAATAAAGATATCAATAAAAGAAACTGCTTGGTTTCTGTAGCTGATACACTGTTAAGGACAACCTCAATCAAAAATAGATACACAAAAATACGTTCTATTAGGCATTATTGTATTTTTTTGGTTTAACATCAAAACAAGGAAACCTTGAACATGACAACAGAAGAAGTGGGAGATCTGGTTAGAGACAGAGATTCTTTCAGACGAGCTGTAGGGAATGGAACGTTCTTTGGGAGATCTGGTTAGAAACTGAGACTCTTTCAGACGGGCTGTAATAAATGCAACGTTCTGTGGGAGGTCTGGCTCAGACGGTCTGTGGTGAACAGAACTTTCTGCAAAGGATATTTAACCTGAACATGTACATCAAATTTGAATTTACTTATATACTTTGAAATGCACAACATGTACACATTTACATTAATACTTTATCATTAATTGGGAGCCGCGATAGCTCAGTGGTTAGTGAACTGGGCTACAAAGGAAAAGGGGTAGGGTTCGATCCCAACCGACGGCTTCCGGGTTCACCCAGCCTTAAATGGGTACCGGATTTTTTTCTGGGAAAGTGAAGCGGCACGGGCGCAATACCGACCACATTACCCCAAAAATCATGTGCTGAAGGTCTGTCAAATGTATGGTCACTAACACCATATTCCTTATACGCCACTTGGCGTGGCGGGGGTACTTTACTTTTTTTTTTTATCAATTGTAAATTTGTATTTTCTGGAAGTGATTCTAAATTGAGGCGGTACTGAAAATGTAAATTGTAAGACTTCCTTATGTTTGCTTTTAGTGGTAATTTCCATGTAAACCGCAACACGAGAAAGATAATTATGAAGCCAAGGGTAACTGTGTAAGTAGTGGCCACAGGAAAGACATGTTTCAATAATTGATCAATGAAATCCCACAGAGCAGGCTGTCCACTGGCTGCTTTGTCCGTCCATTATGAAAGTAAAAAAAAAAACCCAGAGGCTAAGTAAAAGTCCAGTTAACAGAAACGCCAGTAAACACAATCCGAGTACATTGCGTTTCATTAATTCGTCAGCATTTAGGTTATTAAGCAAGCCCTCATAATGGAAAACAGGTAAGAGAAAAAGAGGAAGACCCAGGGAGACACTGAGAAGAACATTGCTGAGAGAGACAAGAGCAGCAGGATTCGGCTCCCTCAATGAGATAGAGTTGCTTACGCAGAACAGAGACAAATGGCGAGATTTGATAAAATATCTTTAAAAGAATTGAAAACTGCTAGAACAAAAATTCAGATAAGAGAAGGAGTATCTTGGTTTACGCCCTATGGGCCAGCTACGGCTCGAAAGGTCAATAGATAGATAGATAGATAGATAGATAGATAGATAGATAGATAGATAGATAGATAGATAGATAGATAGATAGATAGATAGATAGATAGATAGATAGATAGATAGATAGATAGATAGATAGATAGATAGATAGATAGATTTAGGTTCGTGTCTTTTGTTGCAATGTTATTTTAATGGCGTTTTTTTTAAATTCTGGGAAATATGTAGATTTTCATCTCACTGGAGTGTGAAGGCAAATTCTAGGAATGTTACGTCATTGTTTCACAGGTTACTGAGTACGCTCCTGTCCTAGTGACTGTTGTCAAGATATAATCAACAACATATTATTCACCACCACCAACAACAACAACAACACTTCTACTAACACCACCAAAAATCTCACCACCACCACTACCACGACGGCCTCCGGGTTCACCCAGCCTTAAATGGGTACCGGATTTTTTCTGGGAAAGTAAAGCAGCACGGGCGTAATACCGATCACATTACCCCAAAAATCATGTGCTGAAGGTCTGTAAAATATAGGGTCACTAACACCATATTTCCCTATACGCCACTTGGCGTGACGGGGGTACTTTACTTAACACTACCACCAAGAACACAACTAACACTACCACAAGGGACATTACCAACAACATCACCACCATTACCACCAACAACAACACCAATACAACCACCACTAACAACATCACCAACAATATCACAATCACCACCAACAACAACTTCACCACAATCACCACTGTCAACAACATCACTACCACCACCACCAACAACATCACCACAACTACCACCAACAACAACATCACCACGTCATCACCACCACCATCACCAACAAAAACATCACTACCATTACCTCCAACAATAGCACCATCACCAACAACATCTCCATCCTCTTCACCACTACCATCACCTGCAACAACATCACGACTACCACCAAAACAACATCACTACCAAACACCACCAACAACATCACCAGGTCATCACCACCACCATCACCAACAACAACATCACTACCACCACCACCAACAACATCACCACCACCAACCATTATCAACAACACCACCACTACCACCACCACCAACACCACTACCATCACCACCACTAATACCATCACCACCATCACCACCACTAATATCATCACCACCATTACCAAAGACACCACCACTACCACCACCACCTAGAGCTATTAGGCAACGTTATAAAAAAAAAAGAAGAAACGTTAGAGGAATTATCGTTATAAATTATTAAATAAATTATTGGAGAATTGTTGAAATAAAAGAGGTATTAAACACAAGTCGAAAAAAACATGTTTTTTTGGTCACTTAGAAACATAATAACTGAGAGAAAATAATTCTTGAATGCAACACTTAGGGTAAGGGAGCTTGAGGAAGGCAAAGATAAAATGGACTGACAACAGCAAGAGGTGGACTGAAGAACCATTGACATGATGTCAAATCCACCCAAAAGACTGAGTAAAATTGTGCTGATTTTACATTCTTACTTGAACTCTTCCAAAACGCCAACCATCACAACTATAAACCAATGGGATTGTCACGTCATGAGCATCCACACATTTGCGATGTAGTTCAATTACAATAACAGTACATTGTCTCCCCTGTCTTCATTTCTGTGCAGTGACTTCTTGTCAGCCACATAGACAAACGACACGTGCCATCAACATGTACGTAAAGGCACTATAACTCAGATAATTTGATACATAAAACGTTCATTTTATTTTCCCTCTTGAACCAAAGACAGCACACAGAGCGGAAGTCATACCTGTCTACGTTTGACGATTTGCTGCTCTTTCTTCCAGATCTTGGTTGTTCCTTAGGCCCATGGTTGCGCCTTCCATAGAAGTTGTTCTGTCTAGCGTTTCTTTTTGTCTTTGTTTTCATTTTCTTGACGGTTTAAACTTGAATGCCTGATGCGTCAGTCTTTCTTCGTCGACTTTGAGCACGTGGCCGATGTAAAAGTAAAAAGTAAAGAGCCCCGTCACGCCATGTGGCGTATAGGGAATATGGTGTTAGTGACCATAAATTGTACAGACCTTCAGCACATGATTTTTGGGGTAATGTGGTCGGTATTACTCCCGTGCTGCTTTACTTTCCCAGAAAAAAAATCCGGTACACATTAAAGGCTGGGTGAACCGGAAGTCGTCGATCAGGATCAAACCCGACCTCTTGTCCTATGTAGTCAAGTTCACTAACCATTAAGTTATCGCGGCTCCACGTGACCGATGTTTTGCACTAAATTTTCGTTTCAATACCAGTCGTTTTGATGTGGTCGCTTGTTGGCCGCTGATCTAGCGTCCTTGGCAAATAAAGGAGATACATTACGCCTCCATCTTGGACCGAAACGTTAAAACATTACTTTAAATTAAAACATCTGATGTGATGTAATGTTTAATACTGTCAACGTAATTTCATGAAATAAGCTGCCAAATTTGGCCTACGCCATTTTTAAACGGATATAGAAGAGAACAACATCCACGCTTCTGAATGGCTGGCTGTCGACGGCCCACAGACCTGACAGCGACGTCATTGTAATATCCGCTCTGTTCAATTAATGTCGCTTTCATTTCCCACATTCCCATTACCTCCACAGTGCATGCGAGAAAGCCGAGCCTTATAATATAATTACATTTATAGGATACAACATTGGAAGGTGGAATATACGCGGATTCTATAAATGGTAATAAATTGCATAGATTAACCACTTGTGGCCTGTCCACACGGACAATTTTAGATATAGAGCGTCCATGAGAACACGGTTGGTTTATTTCCTTGTGTAGCTAGAGTTGGGTAAGACGAGGGAGATCAATGGCTAGTGCGCTAGTGCCAGGTGAAACAGGCTGTAGAGTTTCATTGATGCTGAGGTAGTGTTTTATGACGCTGATGTTGGTTCTTTGGTGCTGTTGTAGAGTTTCCATGGTGCTGTTTAAGAGTTTCATTGATGCTGTTGTTGAGTTTCTTTGATGCTGTTGTAGAGTTTCCTTCATGCAGTTGTGGATTTTCATTGATCCTGTTAGGATGTGAACTTCCGGTCAATATGTTGGATAGGTGGCAGGAACCATTGAATTATATGTTTGTAAAGTGTTCCTTGTTGCAGTTTCCTCATATTCCAAGTCCGGCTTGTTGCAGGAGCTACTGAGTTAAGTGTTCTCTGCACACCGTGAGCTGTGTGCCTCATCCGTTTTGATCATGTTTCGATATTCCCTTTGTTTACGATGAATAATGATATCGTATGACAAGGAACAGTTGGCTGTGTTTACTTTCTGTGCAGTTTCCACTTATTTCTTTTGGTATGTGCTGAGACTGCTGTGATGGGGTCTACAGTTATCTTTCTTTATTTGGGCAGACGAGTTAGTAATTCGGATGATTCCACTAGCACGGGTGGTTGAGCAATTATGGATTTTAATTCGTTTGCAGTGATACCAGGGCCTTCCATAATCATAACCATGATGCTGTTGTAGAGTTTCCGTGATGCTGTTGTAGAGTTTCGTTGATGTTGAAGTTCTTTCTTTGATACAATAGAAGAATTTTCTTGTTCATGAAGTACTTTCAATGATGCTGTTGTAAAGTTTATTTGATGTTAAATTGCTCTCCTTGATGTTGAAGTCATTTCCTTGATGTTGAAGTAGTTTCCTTGATGTTGTAAAGCGTCTTTGTTAAAGTAGTTTTCTTGATGTTGTAAAGTTTCTTTGCTGTTAAAGTAGTTTCCTTGATGTTGTAAAGTTTCTTTGATGTTGAAGTAGTTTCCTTGATGTTAAAGTAGTTTCCTTGATGTTGAAGTAGTTTCCTTGATGTTGTAAAGTGTCCTTGATGTTGAAGTAGTTTCCTTGATGTTGAAGTAGTTTCCTTGATGTTGTAAAGTGTCTTTGATGTTAAAGTAGTTTCCTTGATGTTGTAAAGTGTCTTTGGTGTTAAAGTAGTTTCCTTGATGTTGTAAAGTGTCTTTGATGTTAAAGTAGTTTCCTTGATGTTGTAAAATGTCTTTGATGTTTATGTTGTTTCCTTGATGTTACAGTATTTTCCTTGATGCTGTTGTAAAGTTTTTTTGAAGTCATAGTAGTATCCTTGGTGCTACTGTACGGTGTCTTTAATGTTAAAGTAGTTTCCTTGATGTTGTAAAATGTCTTTGATGTTTATGTTGTTTCCTTGATGTTACAGTATTTTCCTTGATGCTGTTGTAATGTTTTTTTGAAGTCATAGTAGTATCCTTGGTGCTACTGTACGGTGTCTTTGATGTTAAAGTAGTTTATTTGATGTTGTTGTTCGAGTTATCCTGTACGTGCTGTCATGAACAGAACCGTACCTTCTGTTTTTTCATTTATGCTGGCCATTTTCTTTTTTTTTTTTCAATCTCCAATTTGTCCCTTTGTATTGAAAGCAAAAATAAACAGAACATCAACATAACTATAGAAGGCAGACAACTAAAACAAGTAGAGGAATTCAAATACCTAGGAAGTCTAATGACAAACGATAATTCCCAAACAGCAGAGATAGAATCAAGATGCAACAAAGCTTGTCAAATCATCGGACAGTTATCACCACTATTGTCCAACAAGGAAATAACTCTGGAGGCAAAACGAGTACTATACAATACAATCTTCATCCCAACGTTGTGCTACCAATGCCAGACCTGGACCCCAGATGCAAGAACAATAAGAAAAATAACCTCTACAGAGATGAAATGTATTAGACGAATGACAGGAAACAGTCTGAGAGATAAGATCAGAAATGAAGAACTGAGAAAAAAGCTAGTAATAGCCCCAGCCATAGAATATATCAGGAAACAACAGATAAAATGGTTCGGCCACGTGACAAGGCAGAAAGAACAAAACACAACACAACAAGCCTTCAACAAACGTTGTGAGAACAACAGACCCAAGGGTCGACCACGAAAAAGATGGATCGATGGAATATTAGAAGCACTAGGAAACATAACAGCAGCAGAGGCGAACAGAAGAGCAAACGACCGCAAATTATATCTCCCCTCGACGCTGAAACGCAGATGAGGAAGGAAAGAGGAAGAAGTATTGAAAGCTGTTAACATTATTTCTTTTTTTTTGTTTTGAGATTTTTTTTCTTTTCTTTAAAATTTGATGAGAAGATGCTGAACGACCGAAGTATTCTATGTAAGATTTCTACCTTGGGGCGTCGTCTAATCACAGCCATCTGTAGTATTAATAAGGCCCGCGAGGTGAAGATGTTCACCCAAAGCTCGCTATGTTTCCAGCATTGTGAATAGGAGCGGTTGCGGGTAAAGTTACGTCAGCCGTCTGTTGCTGGCATGGCTGAAGACGTCATCAGCTTTGGGTGATTTCAGGAAACCCTATTAGCCCGCAGGCCTTAGTAAAATCTATTGATAGCAGTGGTCTGGGTTGACAGCGGTTTCACAGAAGATGGAGAAACTATTTTCTTTGTGGTCTCTGTACTGTCTGCTACATTCCACTTATTGTGCTTGACCATGTTTGGCCTACCTAGTAAAAATAAAGTAGCCCCGTCACTCCAAGTGACGAATAGGGGATATGGTGTTAGTGATCATAATTTTTACAGACCTTCGGCATATGATTTTTGGGTTAATGTGATCGGTATTACGTCCGTGCCGCTTTACTTTCCAAGAAAAAAAATCCGGTACCTATTAAAGGCTGGGTGAATCGGAAGCCGTCGATTGGGATCAAACCCTACCCCTTGTCCTTTGTAGTCCAGTTCACTAACCACTGAGCTGTCGCGGCTCCAAACTTTATATAACAGAAAATGTTTAACATTACTTTATATAAGAGAAAATGTTTAACATTACTTTATATAAGAGAAAATGTTTAACATTACTTTATATAAGAGAAAATGTTTAACATTACTTTATATAAGAGAAAATGTTTAACATTACTTTATATAAGAGAAAATGTTTAACATTACTTTATATAAGAGAAAATGTTTAACATTACTTTATATAAGAGAAAATGTTTAATATTACTTTATATAAGAGAAAATGTTTAACATTACTTTATATAAGAGAAAATGTTTATCATGACTTCTAAAATGACACAAGATAATAACGACGATAACAATGAACAAGTAATCAATTGTGTAAAATGACTTCATCTTTCCAGCGAAGCTTAAATTCCCAGTCATTAATCCCAGGCAGAAGTAGGAAACATTTTGGACCACTATTGAACATTGGAGATAAGCACCTGTATAACATATCAAATAGTGTGTGGTGCCGCGAGTAGAACTACAGAAGATATGGAAAATAAACATACACTTGTATTCAGCAGCTAAATTAGTAGAGAGACGAAGAAACGAAACGTTAACAGCGAAATAAACATTGTTTTATTTGTCTTGCCTCTCGGCTAATTTCGCTGTTAGAAAACAAAACAAACAAAAAAACTAGACAAGATTATTGAGTTATTGAGTTATTTGCGGGTCATCATCATTGCACTCCGAACATGTCCATAGGTGCTCAGATCCCCTCCTCAGCAATTCCCTCAGTGTCCAGCGACTGGCGACTCCAGTTCTATGTTGGTTGATAAGTCTTCTTACACGGCCACTAAGTTTCTCATTTCTGGCTGTGCCCATCTTAACTCCCATTTCCATCATCCGAAGAAGTGACGTTGATCTGTGTTTGTCGAAGTCCTGTGCTCTTCCCACATCTCGAAGGGCATTGATGATGTTTGCCCCATCCATCGGTTGCCCGTCCTCAACGACAGCGCAGCTAGCCAACCTGTCCGCTCTCTCATTTCCCCGTACTCCCGCATGTCCAGGGACATAGACAAAGGTGACCTTACGTATTTTGGATGTCTGCAACGACTCTACCCATTGCATGCGTACAAAGCCCGCCTCCACTTTTTTTATCATGCTCATCGAATCACTCAGTATACATGCGTGGGTGTAGTCTTGTGACTCTAACCATTTGAATGCCTTGGTCACTGCCATCACCTCTATTGTCATGCTACTAGACAAGGTTATATTTGTTTAATCCATGCTATTGAACCGTGTTCGCGTTTATTCACTTATACATCCGTTCTTCCTCTTTTCTCTTCCTCACTGATACCGCAAAGGTGTCGTGGTTTATATCATTTGTCGTTCTTGAGCTGCTCGAACTGTCTGAATTAGTGATTTTCCTTTGTTGTTACATGTCTCTGTCACTGCATCTATACATCTTCTTCTGGTCTTCCTCTTGGTCTTTTTCCATGCATTCTCGAGAAGAACGCCCTTGATGGTGATTGGTAAGGATTCATTCTGACCAGGTGGCCAAATCATCTAAGTTGTTGTTTCCGCTCGAATTGATCACAAATAAATCACAAATAAATTACAAATAAATCTGTTAGCAACCACACACAGGAACACATGAATTTCGTTTTACTAGCGGCAATGAAATTCATGTATAATTTAAATTTGACTCCCATCGCAAAAAATGCGTAGTGTAGCCAGGACGTCACGCACCGGAAGTCAGTACACCTGGTATATTTCAATAATAACTAGACCGTCCAGTAAGACATTTCCTCCAAATGTTCATCATGTCATCATGTGTGACTGTATCTGACATCAGAGAAGGATATGAGGAGTTAATTCAGAGGTCAAGATTCTCAAGGTCAGACCGCCATATTGTTGATCTTAGATATGTCATCAATTGCTGCAGCAACATCTCAGTGACATGAGAGTATGTCTGTTCTTTTCTCAGTGACATGAGAGTATGTCTGTTCTTTTCTCAGTGATATGAGAGTATGTCTGTTCTTTTCTCAGTGACATGGGAGTATGTCTGTTCTTTTCTCAGTGACATGAGAGTATGTCTGTTCTTTTCTCAGTGACATGAGAGTATGTCTGTTCTTTTCTCAGTGACATGAGAGTATGTCTGTTCTTTTCTCAGTGACATGAGAGTATGTCTGTTCTTTTCTCAGTGACATGAGAGTATGTCTGTTCTTTTCTCAGTGACATGAGAGTATGTCTGTTCTTTTCTCATGACATGAGAGTATGTCTGTTCTTTTCTCAGTGACATGAGAGTATGTCTGTTCTTTTCTCAGTGACATAAGAGTATGTCTGTTCTTTTCTCCATATCCTCTTGACCATGTAGACAAACACGTTTGAGAATGGACAGCATTAGACAGACCTCAGAGGTCAGGAGATGCCGACGCCACGACGAACGGCGGATTCAGTTTTGAAAGAAACTCCCACTGCTTGTGTTGAGATTTGCAAACTAAAAGGCCTGACCTCTACACCGTCTAGCCGACATGTTTGATTCCATCAACTGTAGGGAACTTACTGCGTTTGGACACGGGTAAATGTCCATTTAAGAGGGTCTTGTCAGTTGTTATAGGGCTCGTCCACTTATATTGATTTAAGACGGGTCCCGACAGTCGTTATAGTGTTCGTCCACTTATATTGATTTAAGACAGGTCCCGCCGGTCGTTATAGTGTTCGTCCACTTATATTGATTTAAGACATGTCTCTCTAGTCGTTATAGTGTTCGTCCACTTATATTGATTTAAGACAGGTCCCGCCGGTCGTTATAGTGTTCGTCCACTTATATTGATTTAAGACATGTCTCTCTAGTCGTTATAGTGCTCGTCCACTTATATTGATTTAAGACGGGTCCCGCCAGTCGTTATAGTGTTCGTCCACTTATATTGATTTAAGACAGGTCCCGCCAGTCGTTATAGTGTTCGTCCACTTATATTGATTTAAAACAGGTCTCTCTAGTCGTTATAGTGCTCGTCCACTTATATTGATTTAAGACAGGTCTCTCTAGTCGTTATAATAATCATTCACTTATATTGATTTAAGACAAGTCTCTCTAGTCGTTATAATAATCATTCACTTATATTGATTTAAGACAGGTCCCGCCAGTCGTTATAGTGCTCGTCCACTTATATTGATTTAAGACAGGTCCCGCCGGTCGTTATAGTGCTCGTCCACTTATATTGATTTAAGACAGGTCCCGCCAGTCGTTATAATGCTCGTCCACTTATATTGATTTAAGACAGGTCCCGCCGGTCGTTACAGCTCTCGTCCACTTATATTGATTTAATCAGGGCTCTTTAGTCGTTATAATGCTTGTCCACTTATATTGATTTAAGACAGGTCCCGCCAGTCGTTATAGTGCTCGTCCACTTATATTGATTTAATCAGGGCTCTTTAGTCGTTATAATGCTTGTCCACTTATATTGATTTAAGACAGGTCCCGCCGGTCGTTACAGCTCTCGTCCACTTATATTGATTTAATCAGGGCTCTTTAGTCGTTATAATGCTTGTCCACTTATATTGATTTGAGACAGGTCCCGCCGGTCGTTATAGTGCTCGTCACCATATATTGATTTACGACAGGTCCCGCCGGTCGTTATAGTGCTCGTCCACTTATATTGATTTAAGACAGGTCCCGTCATTCGTTATAGTGCTCGTCCACTTATATTGATTTAAGACAGGTCCCGCCGGTCGTTATAGTGCTCGTCCACTTATATTGATTTAAGACATGTCCCGCCGGTCGTTATAGTGCTCGTCCACTTATATTAATTTAAGACAGGTCTCTCTAGTCGTTATAATAATCATTCACTTATATTGATTTAAGACAGGTCCCGCCGGTCGTTACAGTGCTCGTCCACTTATATTGATTTAATCAGGGCTCTCTAGTCGTTATAATGCTCGTCCACTTATATTGATTTAAGAAAGGTCTCGCCGGTCGTCACAGTGCTCGTCCACTTATATTGATTTGAGACAGGTCCCGCCGGTCGTTATAGTGCTCGTCACCATATATTGATTTGCGACAGGTCCCGCCGGTCGTTATAGTGCTCGTCCACTTATATTGATTTAAGACAGGTCCCGCCAATCGTTATAGTGCTCGTCGACTTATATTGATTTAAGACAGGTCCCGCCGGTCGTTATAATGCTCATACACTTAAATTGATTTAAGACAGGTCCCGCCGGACGTTATAGTGCTCGTCTACATATTGATTTAAGACAGGTCTCTCTAGTCGCTATAGTGCTGGTCCACTTATATTGATTTAAGACGGGTCTCTCTAGTCGTTATAGTGCCTGTCCACTTATATTGATTTAAAACAGGTCTCTCTAATCGCTATAGTGCTCGTCCACTTATATTGATTTAAGACAGGTCCCGCCAGTCGTTATAGTGCTGGTCCACTTATATTGATTTAAGACAGGTCCCGCCAGTCAATATAGTGCTCGTCAGCTTATATTCATTTAAGACAGGTCCCGCCGGTCGTTATAATGCTCATCCACTTATATTGATTTAAGACAGGTCTCTCTAGTCGTTATAATGCTCATTCACTTATATTGATTTAAGACAGGTCTCTCTAGTCGTTATAATGCTCATTCACTTATATTGATTTAAAACAGGTCCCGCCGGTCGTTATAATGCTCATTCACTTATATTGATTTAAGACAGGTCCCTCTAGTCGTTATAATGCTCTTCCACTTATATTGATTTAAGACATGTCCAGCCAGTCGTTATAATGCTCGTTCACTTATATTATTGAAACTCTAAATGGGGCGGGTATGTCTTTTTCATGTCAACATGTGTGGTTCGTTGTTACAGGGACCATTGGTGTGCCTCTTTCATTCCATCATGTGTGGTTCGTTGTTACAGGGACCATTGGTGTGCCTCTTTCATTCCATCATGTGTGGTTCGCTGCCATGTCCCCATTGGTCTGCCTCTCCTTGGTTTGCCGCTGGTGACCATGTTAATGCCAGATGCGTATGCCTTGTTCGTTCCGTTCTTAGAGCATGACCTAGCTATTTCCATCATCTTATTTTCACTTCTTGATTATTCCTCTTTCTTCTTCTTTTCTCTTTTCACTGATACCTAAAAGGTGTCGTGGTGTATATCATTTGTCGTTCTTGAGCTGCTCGAACTGTCTGAATTAGTGATTTTCCTTTGTTGTTACATGTCTCTGTCACTGTCTCTATCAATCTTCTTCTGGGTCTTCCTCTTGGTCTTTTTCCATGCATTCTCGAGAACATCGCCCTTGATGGTGATTGGTAAGGATTCATTCTGACCAATTGGCTAAACCATTTAAGTTGTTGTTGTTCTATATATTCCTGGCAGGGTTTTGTTCCTACTATTTTTCTTATGGTTTCACTTGGTATTCTATCTCTTCTTGTGTTGTTGATTACTTTTCTCAAGCATCGCATCTCACATGTATTGATCTTTCTTAAATGGGATTTAAAAAGGGCCCATGTTTGACTTTCATAGCAAAAAATTGTTATAAAAATGCTATTTATCATTTGTTGTTTAGCTGGCATAGAAATGTTTGGACGTTTTAGCAATGGTGAAAGCTGGCATGTGACAGCATTTGCTTTTTGTATTCTCATGTCAATTTCTCTGTCTAGTTTTCCATCTTCTGTAAACATTGTGCCTTGTGAACTTCTTAATTGATGTTGTTAATGTCTGACTTTCAGGCGACTTCTTAGCTTGTGATGTGTTATCCACAACAGATGATTAGATTCCTTTTAAGGCAGTTACCTTCGGATCCTCTAAATCGACTTTCTTACTTATGGTTCATTCTCCATGTTTCTGCTGCATATAAGTGTATGGAACATTTACAATATTATCTATAAAAATCATAGCCACTAAAATAAATAATGTCAAGTTCGAGAAGTGTGTCCACTGTGAGACACAAAAGTAACAAAATGCATCGACTTCTACCAAAGATTTACTCTTTGAATCAAGTTTTGCTGAGACGGTGTGACTCCAGAATCTCGTTATGACACTATCCGAGACTGTAAGTAGTAATGGTCCTGAGCGCCAACATGAGAACCGCTGCGATAGAGCGTGTGAAATATGGCGTCTCACTATCTGGTCTCCGTGGTAACAAGAGGGCTGGCACAGACGGATGGACTAAAGCTGACAGTATCATGACCTCTGTCAGTTCTGAACATTGCTCCATTGTTTTGCACTGGCAGAGATATGGCTTTACACGTCTGTCTGTCTGTCTGTCTGTCTGTCTGTCTGTCTGTCTGTCTGTCTGATTATCTGTCCGTTCGTTCGTTCATGCATCCATCTGCCTACCCGTCTGTCTGTCTGATTATCTGTCCGTTTGTTCGTTCATCCACCCATCTGCCTACCCGTCTGTCTGTCTGATTATCTGTCCGTTTGTTCGTTCATCCACCCATCTGCCTACCTGTCTGTCTGCCTGTCAGACTATCTGTACGTCAGTCGGTACATATATATATGTTGTCTTTCTGTCCTTGCTTCATAGGTCTACCGCCTATGTTTGTCCTCCTACCTGCCTACTTTCCCACCTACATTCATATATGTCAATCTATCCTTCCGTATGATATTATTCATATTGCTCATAGTGAGAGTGACTGTTCTATGCAAGTGGAAGGAATTGTTGGGTAATCAGTCACGTGATTGGACCGGAGGTTAGACGGAATTCTGTCAAATGTAAGTGGAAGGGATTAAAACAGGTAAATGAATTTAAATATTTGGGAACTTTGTTAACCTCAGACGGAAGATGTACAAAAGAGGTGAGATGCAGAATGGCTCATACAAAAGCAGCTTTCCTAAAATTGAGGAAGATACTATGCGATCAATTTTTGACAATAGAATCAAGAAAAAGAGTTCTTAAATGTTATGTAGAACCAGTCTTAACATATGGATGTGAATCATGGAGAATATGACAAGAGACAAGAAAATCACTTGAGTCTGTAGAAATGTGGTTTTACAGAATATTGTTGAGAATGCCATGGACAGCTAAGAAGAGTAATGAAAACGTTCTGAAAGAGGCCAAAACAAAAAGAAAGGTAATTTCCAATATTGGGAACAAACAATCATCATTTTTTGGCCATGTAATGAGAAGAGAACAGCTGCAATATATTGTAACAACTAGGAAAATTGAGGGACGAAGAGATAGAGGGAAGCAAAGAGAAAAGATACCAGATAGCTCAAGAGAATGGCTTGGCAGAAGGTCAACAACAGAAATGATAAACAACTGTCGAGATCGAAAGTTGTGGAGAGACATGATCACCTGCGCCAGCATGCATGGTACTTGATGATGATATTCATAATGGAACCAGTAGTTCTGATTTCGAACATTTCGCATGGCCTCCTGGATTGAATTAAGTTCGAAAAACTAGGCAGTACTTTAAATTCATATTCACATAACATTAATCACCACAGTTATACACAGTCCCAGATTTTCGCCACAATTTCGTAACTATTTATTAAATAGTGTTCATATTTCCTCACTTGTATTTCTCTCTCTCTCTCTCTCTCTCTCTCTCTTTCTCTCTTTCTCTCGCTGTGTCTTGCCTTAGAACTAGTTATATTCTAGACATAACAGCAAATTTGCATAAACTGGCATCCGAGATCACGTTCGTGTGATATAAGAAAAGATAACTGAAGCAGACAAACAAGGGCCATGAATAGCAAGTCTCTAACTATCCCACACTACGGTGTTTCTGGAGAAATGTGCTAATTCGGGAAGCTCCCATGAGCAAACTTTGCATTAGTCGTTACGTGAGAGTTGAACAATGGTCATGCATGCAAATAGTATTTCGATTGAGTTCTGCTAGGTTGTTGGACACAAAACAAAGAAAGAAAAGAAAGCTAGAGATAGAGAGAGAGAGAGAGAGAGAGAGAGAGAGAGAGAGAGAGAGAGAGAATGATAGAGAGAGAAAAGTAAGAGAGAAATAATGTAAAGAAGAAAGCAAGAAAGAATGAAAGAAAGAAAACGCAAGTAAAGGTAATAAATATAAGGGAAAAAGGGAAGAAGGGAAGAAGGGAAGAAGGGAAGAGAGCAATAAAAAAGACAGAAAGAAAGAAAGGGAAATACGGGAACAGAGAAATAAATGAAAGAAAAAAAAAGAGAAAAAAAGAAAAAAGTAGTAAGAAATAGATGTAAGACAGAAGCGAAAAATAAACGTAAGAAAGAAAGAAAGAAAACGGAAGTGAAGGAAAGAAATAGAAGGAAAGAAGGGAAGAAGGGAAGCGAGCAATAAAAAAGAAAGAATGAAAGAAAGGGAAATACGGGAACAGAGAAATAAATGAAAGAAAAAAAGGGGGGGGAAGAAAAAAATAGCAAGAAATAGACGTAAGACAGAAGCGAGAAATAAACGTAAGAAAGAAAGAGAAGGAAATAGTGAAGAGAGAAATAAAAGAAAGAAAGCAAAAAGAAGGAGAGAAAAAAAGAAACAAAAATGGGAAGAGAGAGAAGTAAGGGGTAATAGAAATAAAAGAAAGCAAGAAAAAAAGAGCTTATCAAAGAACTGACAATCCGAAAGGTGTTAATTTTCTTTCAAAAGACATGCAATAACTACAGGCTGATGTCAGTTCAATTGTTTAGCGCAATCCTCAAAAAGTAGAGTGGCTCACCAAATAAATAATTTCGCTTCCTACAAACAAAACTAACAGGTTTTCAAATCATGGTCGGGTGAACAAGTTGAGTCTATCAGGGGTGAAATAAAATGACTAACCCGACACTGCGCGGCGACTGCAGTGAAGAGAAGCCTTTAATCTCTAGTTCTGATATGAAGTATTATTTTCTTTGCCTTCATCATTTGTCTTTCAGCGTGGAGAGGAGATATAACTTACGATGTTTTGTTCTTCTGTTCGTCTCTGCTGCTGTTTCTTAGTGTTTCTAATATTCCGTCAATTCATCTTTTTCTTGGTCAGCCTTTAGGTCTGGTGTTCTTGCAGCACAAGTCACCTTGTGTTGTGTTTTATCATCGTTCTGCCTTGTCACGTGGCCAAACCATTGTATCTGTTGTATCTTTATATATTCTATGACGGGGTATTCCTAGATTATTTCTCGGTTTCTCATTTCTGATCTTATCTCTCAGACTGTTTCCTGTCATTCGTCTAACACATTTCATCTCTGTAGAGATTATTTTTCTTATTGTTCTTTCATCTATGGTGCAGGACTGACATTGGTAGTAACGTTGGGATGAAGATTGTATTGTAGAGTACCCGTTTTGTCTCTAGAGTTATTTTATTGTTGGACAATAGTGGTGATAGTTGTCCAATGATGTGACAAGCTTTGATGCATCTTGATTCTATCTCTGCTGTTTGTGAATTGTCTTTTGTCACTAAACCTCTTATGTATTTAAATTCATGTACTTGTTTTAGTTGGCTGCCTTCTATAGTTATGTTGATGTCCTGTTTCTCTTTTGCGATATTTATGATTTCTATTTTGTTGATGTTGATTTTCATGTTTTATTTTGTGCCTGTGCTGTTGAGTCTATTTAAGTGTTCATATAGGTCTTCTATTTTCCATGTATTAGCGCCTGATCGTCTGCAAATAAAAGCTCGTTGATCTCCTCTGTCTCTGATGGGTTGGCTAACTTGCATATGTTGTCTATGTATGCAATAAACAGTAGGGAGGATAGTACGCACACATGTCTTACACCTGATCTAACTTCGAAGTGGTCTGTGTAACTTGCTGGTTTTCTGACTTCTGTACAGCTGCTGTTGATGTAGAGATTTTTAATTAGGATGGTTAGATGTTGGCTTACTTCCTAATACAACATCATCAAGTACCGGGCCTACTGGCGTAGGTGACACGTCTCTCCACAACTTTCGATCTCGACAATTGCTTATCATTTCTGTTGTTGACCTTCTGCCAAGCCATTCTCTTAAGCTGTCTAGTATTTTCTCTCTTTGCTTCACTCTATCTCATCATCCCTCAATTTTCCCAGTTGTTACAATATATTCCAGTTGTTCTCTTCTCATTACATGGTCAAAAAATGATGATTATTTCTTCCTAATATTGGGAAATTAGCTCTCTTTTTGCTTTGGCCTCTTTCAGAACATCTTCATTACTTTTCTTAGCTGTCCATGGTACTCTCAACATTATTTCATAATAGAACGACCATAAATTTATTAAATACCGTAAATGGTAGTTTTTTTTTTAATCCAGGTAATTATTTTATTGATTCTTTCGTGCCAACCTTGATTTAAAATGTTGACAATCACTGATTGAAGCTGACATTCAATTGCGTGACAGAGATTGTTTTAACTTCTTCGCGTTCTTGTCATGGTTTGTATTGCGTTCGTATGTTCTTGTATCCAACAGAACTCTGTCTCACTGACGGGAGAGTAGGCTGCCAACTATTTTTGCTCTTTTGGATCAGAAATTTGGAACCTTTCAGCAAGCAGCGTGTTACGGAAGCTGCGCAAATCGTTGTTAATAACCGGTACCTGAACAGCACAGGACTTCGACAAACACAGATCAACGTCGCTTCTTCGGATGATGGAAATGGGAGTTAAGATGGGCACAGCCAGAAATGAGAAACTTGGTGGCCGTGTAAGAAGACTTATCAACCAACATAGAACTGGAGTCGTCAGTCGCTGGACACTGAGGGAATTGCTGAGGAGGGGATCTGAGCACCTATGGACATGTTCGGAGTGCAATGATGATGACACGCAAATAACTCAATAACTCAATAACTCGGTACCTGAACGTTACCTTTGATACCATGATGGCTCTCAGAGCTGCTCTGCTGCTTAAAGGCACAAAATCGTCTCTACATATTTTCTTTCTTAATAGTTCTAAGATCCTTCTCTGCCATTTGAATATTCTTAGACATCCGCATATTATGTACATTTGTACATGCAAATAGTAATCTGATAATGTTCCACAGTTTTATATATTTCGCTATTTATTTTTAGTTCTTCATAATGCTCTGTTTTTATCGAACACAGATCACACATATAAAACAGCAGAACGTTCGAACAAAGTCTTGATCAGACACAGATCACACATATAAAACAGCAGAACGTTCGAACAAAGTCTTGATCAGACACAGATCACACATATAAAACAGCAGAACGTTCGAACAAAGTCTTGATCGGACACAGATCACACATATAAAACAGCAGAACGTTTGAACCAAGTCTTGATCAGACACAGATCACACATATAAAACAGCAGAACGTTTGAACCAAGTCTTGATCGGACACAGATCACACATATAAAACAGCAGAACGTTTGAACCAAGTCTTGATCAGACACAGATCACACATATAAAACAGCAGAACGTTTGAACCAAGTCTTGATCAGACACAGATCACACATATAAAACAGCAGAACGTTTGAACCAAGTCTTGATCAGACACAGATCACACATATAATACAGCACATCGTTCGAACAAAGTCTTGATCAGACACAGATCACACATATAAAACAGCAGAACGTTTGAACAAAGTCTTGATAGGACACAGATCACACATATAAAACAGCAGAACGTTTGAACAAAGTCTTGATAGGACACAGATCACACCTATAAAACAGCAGAACGTTTGAACAAAGTCTTCATCGGACACAGATCACACATATAAAACAGCAGAACGTTTGAACAAAGTCTTGATCGGACACAGATCACACATATAAAACAGCAGAACGTTTGAACAAAGTCTTGATAGGACACAGATCACACATATAAAACAGCAGAACGTTTGAACAAAGTCTTGATCGGACACAGATCACACATATAAAACAGCAGAACGTTTGAACAAAGTCTTGATCGGACACAGATCACACCTATAAAACACCAGAACGTTTGAACAAAGTCTTGATCAGACACAGATCACACATATAAAACAGCAGAACGTTTGAACAAAGTCTTGATCGGACACAGATCACACCTATAAAACAGCACATCGTTCGAACAAAGTCTTGATCAGACACAGATCACATCTATAAAACAGCACATCGTTCGAACAAAGTCTTGATCAGACACAGATCACACCTATAAAACAGCACATCGTTCGAACAAAGTCTTGATCGGACACAGATCACACCTATAAAACAGCACATCGTTCGAACAAAGTCTTGATCGGACACAGATCACACATATAAAACAGCACATCGTTCGAACAAAGTCTTGATCGGACACAGATTACACATATAAAACAGCACATCGTTCGAACAAAGTCTTGATCGGACACAGAACACACATATAAAACAGCACATCGTTCGAACAAAGTCTTGATCGGACACAGATCACACATATAAAACAGCACATCGTTCGAACAAAGTTTTGAACAGACACAGATCACACATATAAAACAGCAGAACGTTTGAGCACAGTCTTGACGTATTCAACAATCTCAGACTACACAAATCATGTTCAGTCAGGTTTATTGAATCATTCTCTTAGCAGGTGATGATTACAGGTAGTACTTCAATTATCACTCATGTTCTTCATTGAGACTAATTAGGCAAACGCAGGTCTTGTTGAAGCTAACTCTAGCACTTATTGCATGTGATATATATAAAAAATTATATCTCTTACATTCACAATTGTCTTGTATTACACTTCGATTGTATTTGACCTACATACTATTTGTTCTATGGAGCACAAGATGTCAGGGTATAACTTGGAAACACTTCACAAATAAACTATCTTTTACTGACGTCTTCTTTTCCTACCTTTCAGCTCCCTGTGGAGCATAGGTCTTCAACAAACACTTTCCAAGTCGTTCTGTTTCTTGCCATTCATTTAAAATCATTCCATGTCTTACCCATCATCTTCATCTCTGTTTCTGTCTGTCTGCTCCAAGAATTTCTTAGTCTTCCTCTTTGTTTTTTCTCTGGGGATTCCAAAAAAGGGCCTTTTTGCTGACTGACTTATCGATATTAGGTTTGCCCTCTATTATTCTAATTCACTTATTTCCTATTTTGTTCTATCAACTTCTAAACCAACTGCTGATTCTACATCTCAGTCTATCAATCTAATTTAACTTCCACTAATCTTGCCTCTAACTGCTCCTTTTTCCTAAATTAATTTGTAGAAGTCCACACTATTAGGCCTAAGCTTAGCCGAACTAAGTTCGCTTGTTAGTAGTAGGTGTGCCGTAAAAAGCCCCTTTTTTCTGTGGTCTGCATTAAAAGCAGAAAAATGCTGCATTTTTTGTCTATATAGAAAATATACACGCAATATACACGCAGCATACACGCGGCAAGACGAACCGATAAATGCTGAGTGATCCCGATCTGTGACCGGTCGGTCGGTGAGGTGACCTCAGGCTGAATTGACGGTCGGTCAGTCGGGTCGGCCAGGCGCGACATTATCTCGGTGCCCTTTCGGCGTGACCTGTCATGGGATCGGGCTGATAAGGTGTGGTGAGGAAAATGTGTGTTCCTCTCCTCAATGTAGGATCCTTTTTTATCTCTCGGGTTGAATATTGTCTCACTTCCTCATGACAGGTGTGCGCTAGTAAATAAATAGTGTTTTGTGATGATTTGAAAAAGGGAGGAAAGTGGGTGCTGTCTCTCGCTTGTTCATCGGTATTATTGGTTCGCTCTGTCTATCCCCCCTCTCTTTGTCACTCTGTCTCTGTCTCTCTATCTTTGTCTCTCTCTGTCACTCTCTCTCTCTCTCTCTCTCTCTCTCATTCTCTCTCTCTCTCTCTGACAAATGAATTAACCAAGACAAGGAAAATAAACAATTATGATACTTTCTATATCATTTTCACAATAAAGATTTTATTAATTCACCAGAGAACATATATTTTATATTTTACAGTAAAATTTAACCTCTCTCTCTCCCTGTCTCTCCCGTTCTCCTAACCCCTCCTAGTCTTATCTCCTACCGTGTCACCCTGTCACCTCACTTTCCCTCTTTGACCACACAAACTCGAACGTGATGACTAATCAGTCGAGCGGGAAGCCATGAATGTGAAATAAATAAAAACTAGTGGCGGGAATGCTCTCCACCATCCACTTAGTATCGGGTCTGTTGAGCAGGGCAATGTCTACGGGATCGTGTTCGTTTAAAGAATCTACAAAACTTGTCAAATCACCAGGATCACTGATTAAACGGGGAAACTCGAGAATAGCCGAATTATTGAGGGATGCGTGGAAGAAGCGTAACTCTTCACTCTCTCTGTGACTGAGGATAAGGTGGTGGCCATAGTTAATTTTAAAACGAGTTGTCTGACTATTAAACACATCCATTAGAACAGCAGACCAGTCTGTGGTGAATGGCCGACCTGACGAGTGGAAGAAAGTATATGTGAAAACTGTCTTATTGAAACTAGCGTGGGTGTCTATAACTGACCAGTTTTGTTGATATACACCCCGCACATCTTCAGGCAGGGTTGCTAAAGGGTCACCAGGCTTGTGCTTTTTACTCTCAGACGATTGTTCCTCATCTAACTCTCTCTTGGTCGATGTTGAAGGGGCCAACTGGGATGATGTAGAAGGAGCCACTGGTGAACTGGGTGTTGAAGTAGGTACCGATGGTGTTGAAGTAGGTACCGATGGTATTGAAGTAGGTACCGATGGTGTTGAAGTAGGTACCGATGGTATTGAAGTAGGTACCGATGGTGTTGAAGTAGGTACCGATGGTATTGAAGTAGGTACCGATGGTATTGAAGTAGGTACCGATGGTGTTGAAGTAGGTACCGATGGTATTGAAGTAGGTACCGATGGGGTTGAAGTAGGTACCGATGGTATTGAAGTAGGTACCGATGGTATTGAAGTAGGTACCGATGGTGTTGAAGTAGGTACCGATGGTATTGAAGTAGGTACCGATGGTGTTGAAGTAGGTACCGATGGTATTGAAGTAGGTACCGATGGTGTTGAAGTAGGTACCGATGGTGTTGCAGAAGCTGTCACCAGGGAAGCTGGTATAGTAGACGGTACCGACGGTAAAACTAGCGATGTAGACGGTACCAATGGCGAAGCTGATTTCTTTGCTGAATGTTTTTGTCTCCTATGGCTAGCTAAAGAACTTTGATTCGTATATGAACGTTGACAAATGGGACGAGCATGGCGTATAAGGAGATGTGCGGCCCGTATATGCTAAACCAAAGCTTGGCGACGTTTAAACTGCTTTGAACTTAATGGAGACTGATGTTCACCGGAAGATGTTTCATTATGAGAAACCATATGTAGAAGATCAAATAGCCCTTTGTCAACAATACTTAACATATCTAGTTTAAATACATTAATAACATTGAATATGAGTCACATCATGACTAGAAATATCTACTTTCAAACCAATCAATAAGATAAACATATGAAAAATGAAGGAATAATACACTCAACAAGACTTAACATACATACTTTATACACATTTCCATTAATACAATTGAATAGCCTTTTATTTGCAAACCTACCGCATCGTTACCAGATAGGAGAACAATAGAAAAAATATTCAACTTACAGCGTAAAATATAACCACAACACAGGCCGCTAGACTGAACAGTACTATGAAAATAAGCCTCCGTGAATCAATCGCGCTTATTACACGAAGTCTCACATGCGACTAGTTTAAATATAATCTGGTAAATAAAAGATGGACGACACTATTCCACCCTCGACTAACATCTAGGTTAACCAATCAGAGAAGAGGATTTCTAACGGACACCCATCAAAGAAATGACTGAGCTCTTGATTAACCAATCAGAGAAGATGATTACTGTTATTGTAATAACTGACCTCATTTCCCACTTGAAGTGGTGTCGAGCCTGAGTCATTCCTGGGTTACTTTAACTAGATTCGGTCCCTGATACAATCCGTACTTCGGGTCATCGGTGGGGGAGATAACCGGGTGGTGGGTTACTTGAACGGGATTTGACCCCTGATCCAATACCAGACGAGTTCCATGACATCAATTTAACCTTTTGAAGGTTACAATACCAATGTTTACAACCTCAACGAATGACAGGTAACATTAAAAGTGATTATTACAAGTCAGAAAACTTACGGCAAAACCCCAAAATTTCACACCACAGTTACAAATTTGGACTCAAAAGCCTAAAAAATCTACTCCCATAGTCATAATAGCTAAATACAACGAGCAGAAAGTTATATTCAAGGTCCAAAAAGTTAGGCCAAATCGTAAAATTTTAGCCCCAAAGCACAAATATTTAGGCTCATAATTAAAACGTTGAACTCGAAACCTAAAAATCTTCAAAATGTCGACCTCAAAACCCTAAAAATCTACTCCTATAGTCATAGTAGTTAGACACAACGAGCAGAAGGTTATATTCAAGGTTAAAAAAGTTAGGCTAAATCACAAAAATGTTACCACCAGAACACACAAATTTAGGCTCATATTCAAAAAGTCGACCTCAAAACCCTAAAAATCTACTCACATACTCACACTAGTTAGACACAAGGAGCAGACAGTTTAGTTACATTCAAAGTCCAAAAAGTTAGTCCAGATCACAAAATTGTACCTCTTAGATATCCCGATCATAAGAATTTACTTTAAAATCACTTTTATAATTTTTTACCTCCAGCCATTTTTATAGATACACCTATGAAATTATATATTTTTTTTTAAATAGTAAATTTACACTCTAGGCCTACCCCAAACTTCATATTAGACATCACCGTAGCAAGATTTTGAATAAAAATCACTTTTATGAATTTTACCTCCTGACCATTTTTTGATGGATACGACTATGAAATTATTAAAATAATTAAATTTACACAATAGGCCATCCCCAAACTTCATATTAGAAATCCTCGTAGCAAGATTTTGAATAAAAATCACTTTTATGAATTTTAACTTCTGACCATTTTTTGATAGACACGCCTATGAAACTGTTACACAAATAAAATGTACACTCTAGGCTTACCTCAAACTTTATTTTAGGCATCTCCATAGCAAGACTTTGATTATAAATCACTTTTATGAATTTTACCTCCTGACAAATTTTTGATGGATACGCCTATGAAACTGTTAAAAATATAAATTTAACCTCTAGTCTTACCTTAAACATTATTTAAGACCCCCCCCTTCCCCTGTAGCAAAAAATTACTTAAAAATCACTTTTATGTTTACCCCCATGACCATTTTTGAGGGATGATGAAATATGAAACTAAAAAAAAATTAAATTTAGCCTCTAGGCTTACCTCAAACTTTATTTTAGGTATCCCCATAGCAAAAATTTACTTAAAATCACTCTTAGGAACTTTACCTCCTGACCATTTTTGAGGGACACATTTTATATATTCCAATATAACAAGTGTGTGAACATTTTATAATGTGGCTGCACATTTTTTTGTAGACGTCGATGGCGCTAATCATCATAACACACTATTTATTTACAAGCACACACCTACCCTCCCAAATTTTATCTAATAGATTATGTAGCATCTTGGTAGAGGTGTTAACATCTGCTTTGATGGCTTCCGAAGGAATTTCATCTGGTCCTGTGGCTTTACCATTTTTTAATAGTTTGATGACTTTCATTATTTATTCTATGCTTGGTTTTCCACAGTTAACGTGTAACTCTTCTTCTGCTGGTAGTCTATCTGGAGGATTATTTGAGCTGGGTCTGTTCAAAAGTTCTTCAAAGTGCTCTTTCCATCTCTCTATTTGTTCACTTATATTACTAAGCAGATTTCCTTTCTTGTCTTTGATAAAGGCGTTGATCTGTTTGTATTTTTCACCTAATTTCTTTGTGCTGTTGTACAGTTCTTTCATATTCCCTTTATTTGCTGCTTCTTCTGCCTCTTTAGCTAGTTCATCTATATATTTCCTCTTATCCCTTTTAATGCATCTTCTCGCTTCTTTGTTAACCTCCAGAAGGAGAAGAAGAAGAGATAAAAAGGATCCTACATTGAGGAGAGGAACACACACTTTCCTCACCACACCTTATCAGCTCGATCCCATGACAGGTCACGCCGAGAGGTCACCGAGATAATGTCGCACGTGGCCGACCCGACCAACCGACCGTCAATTCAGCCCGAGGTCACCTCACCGACCGACCGGCCGCAGATCGGGGTCACTCAGCATTTATCGGTTCGTCTTGCTGCGTGTATGCTGCGTGTATCCTGCGTGTATACTTTCTATATAGACAAAAAAAATGGAGCATTTTTCTGCGTTTAACGCAGGAAAACTTAGGAAATAGAGCATTGTACGGCACACCTACTACTCGTGTTTACATTTCCAATTTTAATTCTCGTTTACGTTCTCCAACTGTCAAATCTTCTTGTCTAACTATCTATCTATTCACGTTCGAACCGTAGCCGGCCCGTAGGGCCTAGACCAAGATACTCCTTCTCTTATCTGAATTTTTGTTCTAGCAGTTTTCAATTCTTTTAAAGATATTTTATCAAATCTCGCCATTTGTCTCTGTACTGTGCAAGCAGCTCTATCTCATTGAGGGAGCCGATTCCTGCTGCTCTTGCCTCCCTCATCAATGTTCTTCTCAGTGTCTCTCTGGTCTTCCTCTTTTCCCACTTACCAGTTATTTCCCACATGAAGGCTTGCTTTGCTATTCGGTTATTATCTCTTCTCATCACATGTAATCTTCTAGTAAATATTCTAGTGCTTGAGGCTGAATACCCAAGTTTCATTTGCACAATTTACTGACATACTCCTTGCGCAGGCCATACGCAACCAATCAGAATCGGTGATGTTAAACAATGTATGAACATTCTGTCATAACTGTCGAAACAAGGAAGGCATGTTGATATCTAGTTGACCTTACTAACTTGTTCTAAAACAATTCTTACGAGTAACATCTGTCATGCATACACGCGTGCACACACACACACCCCCATACATACACACATACACACATTCAAACATACACACATACATACATATATACATACATACATATACAGAAACATACAATAATACATACATACATACATACTTACATACATACACATATACATACATACATACATACATACATACATACATACATACATACATACATACATACATACATACATACATACATACACACATACATACATACCCACACATACACACATACACACACATACATACATACATACACACATACATACATACATACAACCTTACACACATACATACATATATATACATACACACATACATACATACATACATATATATATATATATAATACATACATCCATACATACATACACACACATACATACATGCATACACACATACATACATACATACATACATACACGCATACACACATACACACATACACACATACATACATACATATATATATATATATATATACATATATACATACATACATGCATACATACATATGTACATACATACACACATACAAACATACACACATACATACATATATACATTCATACATACACACACATACACACATACATACATACATACATACATACATACATACATACATACATACATACATACATACATACATACATACATACATACATACATACATCACATTGTGGTCACTAAATCAGTTAAGATTGTGTTACCAATGGAAATATAAAACAAATAAGTCACATCTAGAATCTCAGTTTTAAATTATTTAATATAGAGGGGAAGTTTAACGCATTCGAAAATAAATTTCTAAGGAAAATACTTGGTATAGCGTGGAATGAATTCAAAACAAATGAGGAAATTAGAGAAATCGCCAATCAACCGCTAATATCTTCAGTAATAAAGAAAAGACGATGGTCATATGTTGGACATGTGATGAGAAGAGATAATAACCGAATAGCAAAGCAAACCCTCATGTGGAAAACAACAGGTAAGAGAAAAAGAGGAAGACCCAGGGAGACACTGAGAAGAACATTGATAAGAGAGGCAAGAGCAGCAGGATTCGGCTCCCTCAATGAGATAGAGCTGCTTGCATAGACCAGAGACAAATGGCGAGATTTGATAAACTATCTTTAAAAGAAAACTGCTAGAACAAAAATTCAGATAGGAGAAGGAGTATCTTGGTCTACGCCCTATCGGCCGGCTATGGCTCGAAAGGTCAATAGATAGATAGATAGAATATAGAGGGAGAAATAGAACCATTTCAGTTCTAAATTATCTAATATAGAGGGAGAAATGGAACCATTTCAGTTCTAAATTATCTAATATAGAGGGAGAAATGGAACCATTTCAGTTCTAAATTATCTAATATAGAGGGAGAAATGGAACCATTTCAGTTCTAAATTATCTAATATAGAGGGAGAAATGGAACCATTTCAGTTCTAAATTATCTAATATAGAGGGAGAAATGGAACCATCTCATTTCTAAATTATCTAATATAGACGGAGAAATGGAACTATTTCAGTTCTAAATTATCTAATATAGAGGGAGAAATGGAACCATTTCAGTTTATTTTTATATAATATAGAGGGAGAAATGGAACCATCTCAGTTTATTTTTATATAATATAGAGGGAGAAATGGAACCATTTCTGTTCTAAATTATCTAATACAGAGAGAGAAATGGTACCATCTCATTTCTATATTATCTAATACAGAGAGAGAAATGGTACCATCTCATTTCTATATTATCTACTACAGAGAGAGAAATGGTACCATCTCATTTCTAAATTATCTAATATAGAGGGAGAAATGGAACCGTCTCGGTTCTAAATTATCTAATATAGAGAGAGAAATGGAACGAACCGTCTCGGTTCTAAATTATCTAATATATAGAGAGAAATGGAACCGTCTCGGTTCTAAATTATCTAATATAGAGGGAGAAATGGAACCGTCTCGGTTCTAAATTATCTAATATAGAGAGAGAAATGGAACCGTCTAGGTTCTAAATTATCTAATATATAGAGAGAAATGGAACCGTCTCGGTTCTAAATTATCTAATATATAGAGAGAAATGGAACCGTCTCGGTTCTAAATTATCTAATATAGAGGGAGAAATGGAACCGTCTCGGTTCTAAATTATCTAATATAGAGAGAGAAATGGAACCGTCTCGGTTCTAAATTATCTAATATAGAGAGAGAAATGGAACCGTCTCGGTTGTAAATTATCTAATATAGAGTGAGAAATGGAACGGTCTCGGTTCTAAATTATCTAATATAGAGAGAGAAATGGAACCGTCTCGGTTCTAAATTATCTAATACAGAGAGAGAAATGGAACCGTCTCGGTTCTAAATTATCTAATATATATAGAGAGAGAAATGGAACCGTCTCGGTTCTAAATTATCTAATACAGAGAGAGAAATGGAACCGTCTCGGTTCTAAATTATCTAATATAGAGGGAGAAATGGAACCGTCTCGGTTCTAAATTATCTAATATAGAGGGAGAAATGGAACCGTCTCGGTTCTAAATTATCTAATATAGAGTGAGAAATGGAGCCGTCCCTATTGCTGAAATTTAGATGGACTTCTTGTGTAAATCGAATTTTGGACTGATCATTAGGTCGGGTTGCTTTGACCTTCTCAGACTCAGACGCTATAAGAACTAGCTTGACAGCCAGCTACTAGCTAAACCTAATATGGCCACTCATGTCTAAAGTACATCAGGCAATGCGCGTGTTAAAACTCCATTCCATTTGTGGTCTCCTAATTGCGGATCCACATTTAGGATTTATCAGGTAGTGACGTAAAACTAATGATGAATCTTTTTCGGAACCATTTTTATTCCGTAACCAAATTGATATGGCCTGCCATGTACAACCTGGCCACTCACAACCCTATGGAAATTAGCTGATAGGAGTTGTAACCAACACCCGGGAATCTGTAATTAAGGCCAGGGAATTGAGTAAAAATGACAACCCACTGGGAAGATCACATCACGAGCTCGCTGATGCCTTCGGCCTGCTCTGATTATCAGAACAAATAGTGTGAATGAGTTATACTTGGTTTTGAGTTGTCGTTGCTAGTGTGTCGACAGGTCTAATATTTTTGTTAATACGTTATTAGGATATACCGCTTGTGACCAAACTCAGTATTTCGGACTTCCGGTCAATATGACGGATAGGCTGCAAGAACCGTTGAGGCTCAGTGCGAAAAGTGTTCCTTGTTGCAGTTTCCTCATATTCCAGATCCGGCTTGGTGCCGGAGTTACTAGTTTAGTGCCATATGTACACCGTCAATTGTTTTTTTCATTCGGATCGTGTTTTAATTTTCCAATTGTTTACGATAAATGGTAATGTCGGATGACGTAGGGCAGTTCAGCTGCGTCCACTTTCGGTGCCGCTTGGGCGTATGTCTTTTGTCGTGTGTTGTAGCTTCTAAGATGGGGATTGCAGCTGCCTTTTTGGTTTGGATCCTTCAATGAGATGAGTTTTAATTCGGATGATCCCTCTGGCACGAAAAAGCAATTACGGATTTTAGTTTGTTATTGAGTTATTTGAGTTATTTGCGGGTCATCATCATTGCACTCCGAACATGTCCATAGGTGCTCAGATCCCCTCCTCAACAATTCCCTCAGTGTCCAGCGACTGACGACTCCAGTTCTATGTTGGTTGATAAGTCTTCTTACACGGCCACCAAGTTTCTCATTTCTGGCTGTGCCCATCTTAACTCCCATTTCTATCATCCGAAAAAGTGACGTGGATCTGTGTTTGTCGAAGTCATGTGCTCTTCCCACATCTCGGAGGGTATTGATGATGTCCGCCCGATCCATTGGTTGCCCGTCCTCAACGACAGCACACCTAGCCAACCTGTCCGCTATTTCATTTCCCCGTACTCCCGCATGTCCAGGGGCATAGACAAAGGTGACCTTACGTATTTTGGACTTCTGCAACGACTCTACCCATTGCATGCGTACAGGGCCCGCCTCCACTTTTTTTTAGTTCGTGTGCCGTAATACCGGGGCCTTCGACTAACCACAACCACAACCACAACCACAACTACAACCACAACCACAACCACAACCCGACATTTCCTAAATAATGATGGCACCACTGAGTATATTGCAAGGACACTTCAACATGACTACACTCGTTGTGTGAGAAATAAAAAGAACAATGTCTGCAATGTGTTTGTGTGTGTGATGTGCTTAAATTTTGCGTCATTGTGTAGCGCAGCCTTTCTGACGCGCCTCTCTGCTGATTTCTATCATTTGCGTGAGGGTGCCTACACAATACGGTTGTTGTTCGTGACTGTTAGTGTACAAGACACGTGAGTTCACACGGGGCAGCTGGATATGTTAGTCAACTCTGGATGAGAGTGTGGTTAGTGGTAACGCCCATTGAAGAAATGCTGGGTTCTGTTTCGACTGAGACACTATATTCCTATCTGTTTTGGTGAGTATATCCCCCCCCCCCCCCCCATCCCTCCACCCCCAATATCACCCCACGGTCACATGTACCTTGTTTTCAAAAGAAAAAAGGGAGAAGACATCGTGGACGAAATCCTCGTCGAGTCATCAATGTCACGGTCAACAATTAAATTTACAGTGCAGAAGAGCAGCATCAATTACCGACAGCATGCATACATAACACACACATACATATAACTTTATGTATATAGACATATATCATTCCGTTTGTCTGTATGCTCCCCCACTCCCCGGTGGTTCCTGCTGCAAACTTCTGTTCTTCGATGTCTATTTAATTTGACTGAATTATTCAGAGATCTTTCAACAGGCACCTAGTAGGAAATAACAACAGCCTGGATAATTCTTGCCTATCTTGCTTTCCAGAATCCAGGCCTATACACATGCACTGAAAACACGCAGGGCTCATACAACTTTTGTGTTTTATAACTTAATCTTGTATTGAATCCCTGAAAGTGCCGCTATTTGATTAAAGGCTTTTCTTTGACATCTGTGAACGCCATATCTTTTTGTTTTGAGATTTTTTGTTGTTGTTGAGAAAAAGAAAAAAAAACAAGTAAACATAAGAAGTTTGAACAAAGTTCGATAAGTCGTGTCATTATTCTGATAATCTTGAACACAATTTTAACCATTGTTTGTTCTTATCGTTTTAGCAATCGATTATTTTGGGCTGCTGTTTAGTTGAATCATGATTAATACGTGTTTGAGGATGAGACACAGAGAGAGAGAGAGAGAGAGAGAGTGAGAGAGAATAATGAAGTATGTGCATCACGTTAGGCACTGCAGAGGAAATTTCCTCAATATTGAACTAGCACACCTCTTGATTAATTGTGACTCTCTAAGCCAATCAGATCTGAAAATACAATCGGGATAATTATTATAGTTTTTTTAAATAATATTTTTCCGTGCACTAGACGGGTCCAGCAAGTCGTGAGAGGGTACTGTAAATAATTTCATGCCAGTGGTGCGTATCTTGGTTTCTGTGACTTTCTAGATTAATCCTGTTCTGCTATCTTCCCATATGGTTTCAAGCTGGCTTACCACTGATTGTTTGAATTAGAATTGTTTAAACCTTAATCCACCATCATGTGGTGATTCTGGAATGTGACAAGTCTAGCGAGTGTGGAACGAAGAAAAAGTGGAAGCCAGTAGCCAACATAAGCGTCTTGAAGTGCGGATGTTTTAAATAGAGAGATAAATATATCACAGCTGGTTGTCAAATATATCACAGCTGGTTGTCAAATATATCACAGCTGGTTGTCAAATATATCACAGCTGGTTGACGATTACATCGCAGCTGGCTGACAATTATATCACAGCTGGTTGTCAAATATATCACAGCTGGTTGCCAAATATATCACAGCTGTTTGTGAAATATATCACAGCTGGTTGACAATTATATCACATCTGGTTGACAATTATGTCACAGCTGGTTGACAATTATATCACAGCTGGTTGATAATTATATCACAGCTGGTTGACAATTATATCACAGCTGGTTGTCAAATATATCACAGCTGGTTGACAATTATATCACAACTGGTTGACAATTATATCACAACTGGTTGACAATTATATCACAGCTGGTTGTCAAATATATCACATCTGGTTGACAATTATATCACAGCTGGTTGTCAAATATATCACAACTGGTTGACAATTATATCACAGCTGGTTGACAATTATATCACAGCTGGTTGTCAAATATATCACAGCTGGTTGACAATTATATCACAACTGGTTGACAATTATATCACAACTGGTTGACAATTATATCACAGCTGGTTGACAATTATATCACAACTGGTTGACAATTATATCACAGCTGGTTGACAATTATATCACAACTGGTTGACAATTATATCACAACTGGTTGACAATTATATCACAGCTGGTTGACAATTATATCACAGCTGGTTGACAATTATATCACAACTGGTTGACAATTATATCACAGCTGGTTGACAATTATATCACAACTGGTTGACAATTATATCACAGCTGGTTGACAATTATATCACAGCTGGTTGACAATTATATCACAGCTGGTTGACAATTATATCACAGCTGGTTGACAATTATATCACATCTGGTTGACAATTATATCACATCTGGTTGACAATTATATCACAGCTGGTTGACAATTATATCAAAGCGAATCCATGATTCCACTGTATAGAGATTGTTGACGACAAAACCACCTGGTCGTTAAGGCAACAGTGCTGACTTGAATTTTCACGAACTTTTCTGTGAGTGACATAAATCATTGACACGAATGGGTCAGTTATTCGGCACGTGCGGAGCTCGGGAGCTTACACGACTCAAGTTGGAGGTCGAACTGTGAGATAAAAATAGCGGGGATTTTGCGTTGTAAAAAATAAAGTAAAGTGCCACGTCAAGCAGCGTATAGTGACCATAATTTTTACAGACCTTCGGCACTTGATTTTTGGGGTAATGTGGTCAGTATTACGCCCGTGCCGCTTTACCTTCCCAGAAAAAAAAACCGGTATCCATTTAAGGCTGGATGAACATGGAAACCGTCGATCAGAATCGAACCCGACCCCTTGTCAGTAGCAGTCCAGTTCACTAACCACTGAGCCATCGCGGCTCCCGCTTGTGCTTTCAGTACATGAAAATTATAGCAATCACTAAGCATTATCATGAATTGAGACTTGAGGTGAAGACTTCTACATGACCCAAGTTCTGCGACTTTTCATATGGATTTTATTTAGCCAGGATTCGAGCAACCAAAAGGAGCCAGATTGGCTTTCATAGTAACCAGACATAGCCAATACATGTGCATGTTTATTTCCCCAGTGACTTAATTATCTCAGGATGATCGTAAAATGACTAGGCTAGACGGAAGTGCTTGCAGACTCTGAGGAGATCTAATCTGAGAAATGTCTGCTTACTTTTTATGTCAGGGCACGCGGGTGTGAAAGGTAATGAGCGCGTTGACAGGCTTAATAGTTTAGCTGAATGTCAGTGCGGAAGGGCATTGGACTGCATTGTCATTTTAAATACCCCATGGAAGCTGAAAGAAAAACCGATTGAAAAGAAACACTCTGAAATGACAACCAAGAAAATAAACTTCACGAATATCGGAACATGGTAGAAGATGTCAGACGGAAGCTCTAGCAGGAAAACAAAGAGGGCTGGTCAAGCAACGCAATAAAGAGGGCTGGTCAAGCAACGCAATAAAGAGGGCTGGTCAAGCAACGAAATAAAGAGGGCTGGTCAAGCAACACAATAAAGTTTGCTGGTCAAGCAACGCAATAAAGAGGGATTGTCAAGCAACACAATAAAGAGGGCTGGTCAAGCAACACAACAAAGATGGCTTGTTAAGCAACACAATAAAGAGGGCTGGTCAAGCAACACAATAAAGAGGGCTGGTCAAGCAACACAATAAAGATGGCTGGTCAAACAACACAATAAAGAGGGCTGGTCAAACAACACAATAAAGAGGGCTGGTCAAACAACACAATAAAGAGGGCTGGTCAAGTAACACAATAAAGAGGGCTTGTCAAGCAACACAATAAAGAGGGCTGGTCAAACAACACAATAAAGAGGGCTGGTCAAACAACACAACAAACATGGCTTGTCAAGCAACACAATAAAGAGGGCTTGTCAAACAACACAATAAAGAGGGCTGGTCAAACAACACAATAAAGAGGGCTGGTCAAGTAACACAATAAAGAGGGCTTGTCAAGCAACACAACAAACATGGCTTGTCAAGCAACACAATAAAGAGGGCTTGTCAAACAACACAATAAAGAGGGCTGGTCAAGCAACACAATAAAGAGGGCTTGTCAGGCAACACAATAAAGAGGGCTGGTCAAGCAACACAACAAAGATGGCTTGTTAAGCAACACAATAAAGAGGGCTTGTCAAGCAACACAACAGAGAGGGATTTTCAAGCAACACAACAAAGATGGCTTGTTAAGCAACACAACAAAGAGGACTTTTCAACCAACACAACAAAAAGGGCTTGTCTAGCAACACAATAAAGACTGCTTGTCAAGCAACACAACAAAGACTGCTTGTCAAGCAACACAACAAAAAGGGCTTGTCAACAAAGGTGTCGCTACACATTAAAAAATGATAAACTTTGAGGGAGATTTAAATCTATCTATCTTTCGTTCGCTCGAAGCATTGTCTATATCAGCAATGGCGTTTCCTGTATGAATTTTACTGTCTTTTGTAATTCATGCAGTGACCCATATAGTTTTGTCTGTAGTGTTGTATCTATGGGCCAATGGATTTTCATCAGTCTACTATATTCAGTGCAGTCTTGAAGTATGTGTTCAGCAGTCTGGGGTGCCTGTCCATCCACATGTACAAGTAGTTGATGTGCCGATCTTGAATTTTGTATACATGTGACTATGGAGTCGATTGTGTCCTGTTCTGAGGCGTATAATGATAACTTGTTCATATCTATTCATATTATGAAAGGCATCCTGATTTGGGGCTTGTGGTCCTCTGATTGATTTGCAACGCAAATGGAGATTTAAATGAATCCGTGATCAATTTACTATTTACAGGTTGGATTAGGGTGTTTGTTGGTCTATATACAAGAGAATTAACAATAATTAGACTTCCTATAACCACCATAATAATGTAGCCTACATAGTTTTCTTTAGTTTATTTCTTCACATGCTTTTGGGCTCTTCCTTTCTGATTATTTTCCCGGAATAAGATCTTCCATTCGATTTCTATTCCTTAAAGTAGATTAATCATGTAAAGAGGACGGAAATAATGTTTAATTTACCTTTTTTATCATTAATTTCTCTTGAATTATCGACAAAATAATGGTTATTGCACGTCGTGCTTGTTGTAAAATAATTAATGTACGAAAAGAAAAGTCTGTTCACTGCCATGAAACAGCATTAGGCTTCTAATGCCAAGACTCCACTTTTCTTTTATTCATTTTTTTTTATTTGTTGTATCTAGTGGCACTCGGAAAACGGTAATGACAGCGTCGAGGCTTGAGGTGCTTGCTCTACAAAATAATAATAATAATAATAAGTAAAAATAATAATAATAATAATAATAATAATAATAAAAATAATAAAAATAATAATTAAAATAATAATAATAATAATAATAATAATAAAAATAATAATAAAATAATAATAAAAATAATAATAATAATAATAATAATAATAAAAATCCAGTTAAAACACATTTTCACCAATCGGGAATTTCTTTTTCTCCAGTTGTCCCTAATGCCAGGATAGGTGTGACCGAGTGCCTAGACCTATCACAGAAGGACGATAACAACAAAGAATATTTCGTTCCACAAGGCGAGCACATACAAGAAATATTTAGAAGTACACAGAGAAAAGAGGAGCCGCGATAGCTCAGTGGTTAGTGAATTGGACTACAAAGGACAAGAGGTAGGGTTCGATTCCAATCGACGGCTTCCGGGTTCACCCAGCCTTAAATGGGTACCAAATTTCTTTTCTGGGAAAGTAAAGCGGCACGGACGTAATACCGACCACATTACCCTAACAATCATGTGCCAAAGGTCTGTAAAATGTATGGTCACTAACACCATATCCCCTATACGCCACTCGGCGTGACGTGGGCTCTTTACTTTAATTTTATACAGCGAAAAGAGTAAGCTGTATGCAGCTGTCAGGTCAAAATTAAATTAAAGTACCCAATGTCTTTTCAATAATAACCGACTTTCTTAAAATTGAAGGTTCGTGGTTCAGTAGCTAGTTTAAACTTAAAAAGCTGTTGTGGTCCACCTTGTCTCTATAAATAAGTACCAGAGATCGTCTTTGGCAACGAAAGGCAACGAATGGGGTAACTAGCCATCTCACGTGATAAAGGTCAAGTTTAGTACATTGAAATCACTAACACTACATTACCCAATAGGTAAGTGCTGTTGGGCTACCTTTATTTTATAGTCGTGTTCTGATTGTTCTTGGTATAGGACAAGACACCACACATTCAAGAATGAACAAACTTGGTGTGTTATAAATAAGTCATCATTTATTATCTATATACATATAGATACTATCAGGCTATCCTTCCTAGCGTCTCTGTAGATACTTGTTCGATCTATTCAGTCTTGGCCGCTGAAGCACTTCGAATACCGTCGGTATTGTACTTCAGCTGTTCCTATAGTGGATATTCTAGCTGTCTCTCTATCTAGCTCTCTTTCGTCTGTGTCTTCTGTTTCTAACGTTCTCCAATGGCTAACTCGATGTCTATCTCTAGTTCTCCGTCTCTCGTTCTAGTTCTCGTCCTCTAGTTCTGGTGTGTGACTTCTAATTCTGCTCTTCTTTAATTCTAGTTTCTGCTCTCCAGTTCTGATCTAATCTCGTCTTGTTGTTCTACTCTCTAGTTCTGCTTTCTAGCTCTGGTTCTCTATACTAATTCTAGTTTCCTTCTCTAGTTCTGGCTAATCTAATTCTACTCTCCTGTAGTTCTGCTTCTCTAGTTCTAGTCTCTTCTCTAAGTTGACGTCTAAGTCTAAAGGTAAAGGTGGAAGCCCCTTCTCAAGTCTGCCCTCTAACTTTTATACTCCTGCCCTCTGACCGACAGTTAACCTTACTCCCTGTCTCTCTCCGTCCACTCGTGACAAATCTCCGATCCAAGCCCTGGAATTTTCCAGAGCGGGGTCATTTGGTCAAGTTCGCATCCGTTACTAGCAACTCCATCTTTGTGTCTTCCTCTCTGGCTAAACTTCAAACTCCCTGCTAACTATTCTTTCTCCAGATAAAAATGACATCCAACACTGCTCCACTCCTTTCTGAACTCAAAGTGACCCTCCCTAACCATCTGCCACTGTGTAACTAGCCTTTAGTTTATGAGTTCTACATTCCTTACTGACAGCTAAGGTCATTCCCAGTTTACAACCTTGTGTTCAGTCACTGCGGTTTATTTCTCAACATAGTCTCTTAGTCATCCCTATGCTAAATTTATCTAGTCCTGTTTTGTCCCATGTCCTCACTTAATTATGATTCAAATATGTATATGTCATCATTCACGGTTACAATTTTTAACTTTTCCTAAGGGACCTCGGGAGGGTCTAGTCACTACCTCCAAGCTCTGTCCTAAGATCTCTCTAAAATTGAGGGATAAAGAGATAAAAATAAGCAAAGAGAAAAGATACCAGACAGCTTAAGACGGTGGCTTGACAGAACATCAACAACAGAAATGATAAAAAAAAAACTATCGAGATTTGTGAAGAGACATGATCACCTATGCCAGCAGGCATGGTACTTGATGATGGTGATCTATCTCCCTGTGATATCGGTAAAAAGGTTTATGAGCGATATCCGATGAGGGGACACATACACAAATAAATACGTTACTTGAAATTTAAACCAAAAAATCAACGAAAGAAAACTATTTTATTCTTTTCCTTTCATGCAGCACAGACATTAAGAAAAATAACTAGACATAGATTATCGTTAATTCATGAACCATAAAGAAGAAGTAAAAATCGATATCGAAAACTACACACAAGCAGCGTAACAATAAGAGTAAATTGTCCCCTCCCCCCACCCCCCTGTCACGCCAAGTGGCGTAAAGGGAATATGGTGTTAGTGACCATAAATGTTACAGACCCTCAGCACATGATTTTTGGGGTAATGTGGTCGGTATTTCGCCCGTGCCGCTTTACTTTCCCAGAAAAAAATCCGGTACCCATTTAAGGCTGGGTGAACCCGGAAACCGTCGGTTGGGATCGAACCCTACATCTTGTCCTTTGTAGTCCAGTTCACTAACCACTGAGCTATACAAGCCGCGTGGCGTATGTATATTATGATATGGAAAGTTGGAATACTTGTTTACAACTGGCAAAATAAAAGGAAAGAGTGATCGTGGACGACAAAGAGAGAAAATACTGGATAGCTTGGTGTCATGGCATGGAAAACAGTCAACAACATAATGCACTGTGATACGATGCACTGTAGATAGAAGATTGTGGAAGGACATGATCGCCTACGCTACCGGTATGCACATGATGAGGATGATGGTGATTAATCACTAAGCCACCACGGCTCCTAATAGTGAAGTATATGGTAACACTTTTTAAAAGAAAGTGAAAAAAATAGGTGGAAAGGTGGCTTGTGGCTGAATGGATTTGACTTGTTGGATTATAATCAGGTGGTCGGGGATTCCGTTCACAGCAGGGTCAAGAGAGTTGTTTATCTCCTGTTAGAGACGAGTAGAAATCTACATGAATACCTGGACTATTGACTCTACAGGACATGTGGCGTTATTCTTCAGCCTAACTTTGGACAGGGCTTAGAAATGGTATCTGACCTCGGACAGACTCCCCATAAAATAAGATCAAACCTGTTATAGAATGGGATCAAAGTCCAGAGGGACCTCATAAAATCGGATCAAACCTCAGAAAGACATTTAAAAAATGTGAATAAACATCATACAGACCTCATTAATTAAAATCAACATGCAGAAAGACCTTATACAAAGGGATCAAACCCCAGAAAGACCTCTGAAAATAGATTCACACACACAGAAAGATCTTATAAAGTGGAATTAAACTCCTAGAAAGATCTCATAAAGTTAAATCAAACCCCTAAAAAGACGTAATTAAAAAATGGATGAAACCCCAGAAAGAACTCATAAAATTGAATCAAACCCAAGAAAGACCACATTAAATGGAATCAAACCCCAGAAAGATCTCATAAAATTAAATCCAACCACAGAAAGTCCTAATAAAAAATGGATGAAACCCCAGAAATACTTAATAAAATTGAATCAGACACCTAGAAAGTCCTAATAAAATTACATCAAACCCCAGACAAACCTCATAAGATGAAATCAAACCCTAGAAAGACCTAATGAAAATGGTACAAACCCTGGAAAGACCTAACAAAATGGTACAAACCCTGGAAAGACCTAATAAAATGGTACAAACCCTGGAAAGACCTAATAAAAGTGGATCAAACCATAGAAAGACCTAATAAAATGGTACAAACCCTAGAAAGACCTAATAAAATGGTACAAACCCTAGAAAGGCCTAATAAAAGTGGATCAAACCCTAGAAAGACCTAATAAAATGGTACAAACCCTAGAAAGACCTAATAAAATGGTACAAACCCTGGAAAAACCTAATAAAAGTGGATCAAACCCTAGAAAGACCTAATAAAATGGTACAAACCCTGGAAAGACCTAATAAAATGGTACAAACCATGGAAAGACCTAATAAAATGGTACAAACCCTGGAAAGACCTAATAAAATGGTACTAACCATGGAAAGACCTAATAAAATGGTACAAACCCTGGAAAGACATAATAAAATGGTACAAACCCTAGAAAGACCTAATAAAATGGTACAAACCCTGGAAAGACCTAATTAAATGGTACAAACCCTAGAAAGACCTAATAAAATGGTACAAACCCTGGAAAGACCTAATAAAAGTGGATCAAACCCTAGAAAGACCTAATAAAATGGTACAAACCCTAGAAAGACCTAATAATATGGTACAAACCCTAGAAAGACCTAATAAAATGGAACAAGCCCTAGAAAGACCTAATAAAATGGAACAAACCCTAGAAAGACCTAATAAAATGGAACAAACCCTAGAAAGACCTAATAAAATGGAACAAACCCTAGAAAGACCTAATAAAATGGAACAAACCCTAGAAAGACCTAATAAAATGGAACAAACCCTAGAAAGACCTAATAAAATGGTACAAACCCTGGAAAGACCTAATAAAATGGTACAAACCCTGGAAAGACCTAAGAAAATGGTACATACCCTAGAAAGACCTAATAAAATGGTACAAACCCTGGAAAGACCTAATAAAATGGTACAAACCCTGGAAAGACCTAATAAAATGAGATCAAACTGCGAACAGATCATGAACAATAGAATAAACGTCGTAGAGTGCGCGTCTTTTTCCTCATTAAAAATATTTTAAATAGAAAGTTCAGAATTATGGAAAACCGATTACACGACCTGGAATAATCTTAGAACATGTCTAATTTGCCAGAGAAGCAAATACAGATTTAATAATACCTTCTAGCCCATGTTTTGAGACACGAAAATAGGTATTGCTGTTTTTATTTATAATTTCTAGTCTTGTGATCGAATTAATACAGAGGAAAACAGGCAGAAATAATTGCCACAACATTAATAGCGAGAGATGTAATAATTTAGTAAAAATGGCTAAAAAAAGAATTAGTGAAATTGACAAAACATCCACATGATTATGTCAGAATACAAACAGTTGTCGTGTTTGAATGTTGCAGTCAGAGTTTGCTCAGTGGATTCCCTATCTTATTGTTTTCGTCCATCATCCATTTTGGGAAATCAATTTTCATAATTTTCCCCCACAATGAGTTTCGTAGTTCACGTTTGTAAATGTGCTGTTCCCGTGCTATTTGTTTTTGTTTGTATATGGTGTGTGTGTGGTGTGTGTGGGGTGTGTGTGGGTGTGTTTGTGTGTGTGTCAACAAATAAGCTACGTTTATTTTCTGCTGTCAGAGATACACAGATGAAAAATGTACAACTGAAATAAACAAAAGAATAGGAATGGCAAAAAGTAATTTTAATGTCATGAAAAATAATTTAATATCAAAACAAATAACACCAAGGCTAAAACTAAAAAGAGCAAAATGTTTTATCTTCTCAACATTCCTATATGGTGCAAAAACATGGACATTACTCAAGAAAATAGAATTGAAGCCTTTGAAATGGGGATTTATAGAAGAATAGGTAGAATTGGATGAAATAAAAAGAAATCAAACGTTGAACTCTTAAAACAGCTCAAAATGAAAAGTGAACTACCAAACATAATTAGAAGAAGACAAATGCGAATTTTAGGGTTAAAAGACACAACAGCCTACTAAATGTAATATTGGAAGGGCAAATACAACTCAAAAGAGGTAGAAGCAGACCAAGACTAACATGGACGAGTAACATCAAATTATGGACAACTCAGCCTATGACAACTTGCACCATCAACGCAAGAGACAGGGCAGAATGGCGATTTATGGTAGCCAACATTCGTTGCGGAGATGGCACTCGATGAAAGATAAACGTTAGCATCTTTGCCGTGCTACCAGGGGACAGACACAAATGTGAACATCGTCACCTTAAGTTGGACAAGAGGACATGAGTGAATATATAAAATCACATGAATCTTGGTGATGGGGAACATGTGAATATCTTCGCACGAATTCTGGTGGATACGAAAACAGTGAAGAACTTCGCTCGAATTCTGATGGATACGAAAACAGTGAAGATCTTCGCACGAATTCTGATGGATACGAAAACAGTGAAGATCTTCGCACGAATTCTGATGGATATGAAAACAGTGAAGATCTTCGCACGAATTCTGGTGGATAAGAAACCAGTGAAGATCTTCGCACGAATTCTGGTGGATAAGAAACAGTGAAGATCTTCGCACGAATTCTGATGAATACGAAAACAGTGAAGATCTTCGCACGAATTCTGATGGATACGAAAACAGTGAAGATCTTCGCTCGAATTCTGATGGATACGAAAACAGTGAAGACCTTCGCACGAATTCTGATGGATACGAAAACAGTGAAGATCTTCGCACGAATTCTGATGGATACGAAAACAGTGAAGATCTTCGCACGAATTCTGGTGGATAAGAAACCAGTGAAGATCTTCGCACGAATTCTGGTGGATAAGAAAACAGTGAAGATCTTCGCACGAATTCTGATGGATACGAAAACAGTGAAGATTTTCGCACGAATTCTGGTGGATAAGAAACCAGTGAAGATCTTCGCACGAATTCTGGCGGAAAAGAAAACAGTAAAGATCTTCGCATGTGGAGCATAGTATAATAGTGAACATTTTTGAGTGAAACTTAGAAATGAGAAAAATGTTAAAACTTCATTGAAACCTGCTGATCATAAGAATGTTATTTTACATCAAATCTGGTGATAGGAAAAATGTGAAAACTTCACACAAAACTTGGTGTCAGAAAAACTGAAAACTTCACATGAAACCAGGCGATAAAAAAAATGTGAAGACCTCACATAGAATGTGGCGACCGACTAACTAATAGATGGGACCTATAGTCAGCTGCTGCTGTAGAGACCGACTAACTAATAGATGGGACCTACAGTCAGCTGCTGCTGTAGAGACCGACTAACTAATAGATGGGACCTACAGTCAGCTGCTGCTGTAGAGACCGACTAACTAATAGATGGGACCTATAGTCAGCTGCTGCTGTAGAGACCGACTAAATTAAAGACGGGACCTATAGTCAGCTGCTGCTGTAGAGACCGACTAACTAATAGATGGGACCTATAGTCAGCTGCTGCTGTAGAGACCGACTAACTAATAGATGGGACCTATAGTCAGCTGCTGCTGTAGAGACCGACTAACTAATAGATGGGACCTACAGTCAGCTGCTGCTGTAGAGACCGACTAACTAATAGATGGGACCTATAGTCAGCTGCTGCTGTAGAGACCGACTAAATTAAAGACGGGACCTATAGTCAGCTGCTGCTGTAGAGACCGACTAACTAATAGATGGGACCTATAGTCAGTTGTTGCTGTAGAGACCGACTAACTAATAGATGGGACCTATAGTCAGCTGCTGCTGTAGAGACCGACTAACTAATAGATGGGACCTATAGTCAGCTGCTGCTGTAGAGACCGACTAACTAATAGATGGGACCTATAGTCAGCTGTTGCTGTAGAGACCGACTAACTAATAGATGGGACCTATAGTCAGCTGTTGCTGTAGAGACCGACTAACTAATAGATGGGACCTATAGTCCGTTAGAGCCGCGATAGCTCAGTGGTTAGTGAACTGGACTACAAAGAACAAGAGGTAGGGTTCGAAACCAACCGACAACTTCCGGGTTCACCCAGCCTTTAATGGGTACCTGATTCTTTTCAGGGAAAGTGAAGCGGCACGGACGTAATACCGACCACATTACCCCAAAAATCATGTGCCGAAGGTCTGTAAAATATATGGTCACTAACACCATATTCCCCTATACGCCACTTGGCGTGACGGGGGTACTTTACTTTACTTTATATAGTCCGTTGCTGCTGTGGCGACCGAAGGTAGTCGACCTTGAGTTACAAATCTGTACTTCTTCCATCCACCCGCTCTTGACCTTCATCGTCGTGGGGAGACCATACATTTTGCTTGCTGTCTTTTTCTCTTTGTTGGCTTCTTCTGTTGTTATGTTTCCCTAGCTTTTCTAATTATCTATTGATACACCTTTTCATGGTCTGTCCTTAGGTCTAGTGTTCTTAAAGTATTTATTACACGCTCCTTGTGTAATGTTTTGATCTGTCTATCGTATAGCGTGGCCAAACCATTTTTCCTATCGCTATTTTATGTGTTCATTGAGCCTGCTGCATGATAGGTAAACATTCATCATCATCGAGTGCCATCTCCGCAACGAAGGTTGGCTACCATGGAGCGCCATTCTGCCCTGTCTCTTGCTTTGATGGTGCAGGTTGTCATAGGCTGAGTTGTCCATATTTGGATGTTACTCGTCCATATTTTGATGTTACTCGTCCATGTTAGTCTTGGTCTGCTTCTGCCTCTTTTACCTTGTATTTTCCCTTCGAAGATTACTTCTAGTAGGCTGTTGTATCTTTTAACATGCCCCAAAATTCTCATTTGTCTTGTTTGAATTGTGTTTATTAGTTCTCTTTTCATTTTTAGTTGTTTTCTTTTCCTTCCATCCAATTCTACTTGTTCTTCTATATATCCACGTTTCAAAGGCTTCAAGTAACTCTCTGTTCTGTTTTCTTGTGTAATGTCCTTGTTTCCTCACCATATAGGAATGTTGAGAAGATATAACATTTTGCTTTTCTTAGTTTTAGCCCTGGTGTTATTTGTTTTCTTGTTAGTATATTTTTCATGACATTACAATTACTTGTTGCCATTTCTATTCTTTTGTTTATTTCAGTTGTACATTTTCCAAGTAAACATTAAGAGTTGCCAAACCTCATACCCGATTGTTCCCAGAGCTGATAAACAAGCAACAATAACGATTAATTTTGATATCATATCGTTAGTCATCTGGAAGTTGTTATTCTAAAAAAAAAAAAGGTAAAGTACCCCCGTCACGCCAAGTGGCGTATAGGGAATATGGTTTTAATGACCATAAATTTGACAGACATAGGCACATGATTTTGGGATAATGTGGTCGGTATTAAGCCCGTGCCGCTTCACTTTCCCAGAAAAAAATCCGGTACCCATTAAAGGTTGGGTGAACCCGGAAGCCGTCGGTTGTGATCGAACCCTACCCCTTGTCCTTTGTAGTCCAGTTCACTAACCGCTGAGCTATCGCGGCTCCCTAGGTAGTTATACTGAAACATAAATAATAATAAAATAGAAACTATGTCAGTAAAGAGATATTCATCAAAAGGCAAACAAAGAATGTAAACTAAATCAGGTAAGAAAAATGTAGCATTTGGGTTGTAAATTCACTGGCGAAGGGAAATTAAACAAAGAGACTGTAACTGAAATAAACACAATAACTTAGGTTATTTCAACCTAAGTGCGTTGCTTGATAGCGGGGTATTTTCGACACACGTGAGTCTATAAATTAATTCCTATATGGGGTTTGCAGCCACACTAGTCATATGGTGATCTGCATGAATGACCTACCAAGAAACTTATTATTTTTGTAGAGGGTGGAAGTAATGAGGTGGCAATGTGTTTATTGGAACATGGCTTTGTGTCTAAGTGCGTGGGGTCGAATCTTGGTTTGGACTGTCTTTTGTCCTCTGTGTCTCCCATTTTTGTTTTCTTGATTTGTCCTACTGCTGCACAATACTTGCATCTCTTTTGTGTCATTTCAATAAGAAACCAGGATTGTCGTTGTACAATGAAGTGAAACCATCAAAATACTCACAGACAGTGGTCTTGACTGGAAGGGAATAGAGGCATGAGTAGGATAAAACACGGATAGAGAGACCGCGACCGTCGAAAAGGAAGGGACTGATTGATGGATGGGAAGAAGACGAGTAAAGGATTTACGGTGATAAAAGTTTACACAAAAAATTACGACATTGCGGGTCAAAAGGTCTTCATCGTGAACACATAATATACACATCAACGATAGGAATATACACATCAACGATAGGAATATACACATCAACGATAGGAATATACACATCAACGATAGGGATATACACATCAACGATAGGAATATACACATCAACGATAGGAATATACACATCAACGATAGGGATATACACATCAACGATAGGGATATACACATCAACGATAGGAATATACACATCAACGATAGGAATATACACATCAACGATAGGAATATACACATCAACGATAGGAATATACACATCAACGATAGGAATATACACATCAACGATAGGAATATACACATCAACGATAGAAATATACACATCAACGATAGGAATATACACATCAACGATAGGAATATACACATCAACGATAGGAATATACACATCAACGATAGGAATATACACATCAACGATAGGCTACATGCTAAAGTGCAACCGAAAAAGTGGCAATAATTTAACATCATAGATAAACATCAGGGAGAAAGGTCAACGATGCTTTAACGATCGTCAGCAACTGAACGGTTTGAATTAATGTGATATTGCTCTCATACACAGATACATGTTTTATTGATCAGAAGTAGAACATTAACCTAACAGAAGTTTAGCAATTTTAACATTCGAATATTTCCAGAAAGTTTAAAGTAATGGTCAAAGAGTGTTTGAATAAAATTAATACCAGTGGATCATGGAGATCATGGCAGTAACTATAGCAATGGCCTACATATAAATACAGTCATCCCTCGCTACTTCGCGGTTCATTTATCGTGGCCTCAGTACTTCGCGGATTGTTCAACAACTCAAAATTCAGAAATTATTATAAATACAAAAACATTATTTTATGTATGTTATTTATACTATTAATATTTTATTTACATGTTTGAAACTATTCTTTAATGTTCTAATGACAACATATGCACCTAATTGGTTTCATATACACTTATTGATATTATACATACACAAAAAATGTACGTATGTTAAAAATGAGAGGGTGACACTACTTCGCTGTTTTTCACTTATCGCGGCCGGTTCTGGTCCCTATTAACCGCGATAACTGAGGGATTACTGTATTATCTTTTACTCAAGTGTGCTTTCTGAGTGGTTCGATGCGTGCATGCTTAGGGAAATCGACAATAAGCTGGGCACGAGGGCAATCGTTGGAGTCACTTAAGAAATCAGGTGTGATTGGGATTTGTGTCATCTTCGTTGCTGGGCACTCCAGTTCGAGAAGAAACCAACGAGATGACAGCCTGGCTGGAACAGCTGCCAATGAATTGCGGACGTGCAATGGACCGCGTTGACATTCTGAATGCCCTTAAGGAGGCGGGGTGCGTTGATGATTCAGTCAATTATCATGAATCTACAGCCATGTTCTGACCGCACGAACATCGGGACAAAACTGGGGATGTAAGAGAGGAGCGCTGCGTGAGGAAACAGAGACGAATAAACAAATGTACACAAAACCTGAGTTGCCAGTCTCCACACACCAAGGGTTAAACTGGGAAGGAGATCTGAGCACTTATGGACATGCCCGACATGTAGTGAGGTTGATCCGTCGAATGATCTAAGCATTAAAATAAAACTCCCTGCGGAGCGAATAATAAGGTGAATGTTCAAAAAAATAACTTGAAGCAAACTGCTTTCACCCTATTGAAGTCCAGACAGAGACAGACCAACGTTTCAACTGAAGGCCTTCGTCGGTGGCAAGAAGAAGAAATAGTCTAGTCACAATACATGATGGTGTAAAGGGAATATGTATTTAGGGTTCATCATCATTATCAAGTACCGGGCCTGCTGGCGTAGGTGATCATGTCTCTCCACAATTTTCGATCTCGACAGTTATTTATCATTTCTGTTGTTGACGTTCTGCCAAGCCATTCTTTTAAGCTGTCTGTTATTTTTTCTCTGTGCTTCCCTTTATCTCTTCGTCCCTCAATTTTTCCAGTTGTTACAATATATTCCAGTTGTTCTCTTCTCATTACATGGCCAAAAAATGATGATTGTTTCTTCCTAATATTGGAAATTAGCTCTCTTTGTACTTTGACCTCTCTCAGAACATTTTAATTACTCTTCTTAGATGTCCATGGTACTCTAAACATTCTTCTGTAAAACCACATTTCTACAGACTCCAGTGATTTTCTTGTCTGTTGTCCTACTGTCCATGATTCACATCCATATGTTAAGACTGGCTCTACATAACATTTAAGAACTCTTTTTCTTGTTTCTATTGTCAAAAATGGATTGCATAGTATTTTCCTCATTTTTTAAAGCTGCTTTTGCCTGAGCCATTCTGCAACTCACCTCTTTTAGTTAGGGTCCATATGTGTATAAGCACCTTAAACACATTACTATTGTTATTAATATTATTATATTTCTATTATTTTTGGTAATGTGATGGGTATTACGTCAGTGACCGAATTTGTTCCAAGAATATCCGTTATCTTTTTAAGGTTTTGATGAAATTGGCAGCTATCGATCAGGATCTAACACAGTCTCTTGCCGTTATTAGTCCAACTAGCCACTGAGGATTGACAAACAAAAGAAAAATAGACAAATAAACAAGCCAAATTAATGTTATCTTTATCTGCTTCATTTTATTTTAAAATAAACTGGATAAATCTGAAACAAGTGCATAATCTAAAATACTTAATAAGGATGGAATAATAACATCAAACGAAGGATACACCGCAGAACTAAAAAAAAAACAGACTAGTACAAGCTAAAGTAGAATTTAAGAAACTTTTTTTAAATCTTGTAAAACAAATCTGTGTCAATAGAAGTGGGACAGACAGTTCGTTGTTGCTTTTTAGAGTCCATTCTATGGAAGCGAATCAAACAAACAAATGAAAGGTGGATTACAGTCCACAGAGATGGAATTACTCAGAAGAATATTGAGAGTTCCCTGGACAGCTGACTAATTCAACCAGGAAATTCTCAAAGAGACCAGTACAAAAAGGAGCTTCTAAAAAACATCAGAAAGAAACAATCAGCATATTTCGGACATAACATGATAATAGATAAGTTGGAATACGTTGTTACAACTGGTAAAATACAGGGAAAGAGAGATCACAGACGACAAAGAGCAAAGATACAATACAGCTTATTCTCGTAGCACTGCAAACGGTCAACAACTGAATTGAAAAGACGCACTACGAACAAAGAATTATGGAAGAACATGATTGCCTCCGCCAACCAGTATGGCACATAATAAATATGATGATAATGAAATCGGCTTTGCAGCGAATCCATACGGCTTCCATGTATTTTTTTATTATATTAAAATTAGGCCCAGACTTCAAAATAAAGTGGGCGTTGAATCGATGAATTACCACGCCACTACCTGAGTAAACTGGTGCTTGAATTACCACGCCATTGCCTGAGTACATTGGTGGTTGAATTACCACGCCACTACTTGAGTAAACTGGTAGTTGAATTACCACGCCACTACTTGAGTAAACTGGTGGTTGAATTACCACGCCACTACGTGAGTAAACTGGTGGTTGAATTACCACGCCACTACTTGAGTAATCTGGTAGTTGAATTACCACGCCACTACTTGAGTAAACTGGTAGTTGAATTACAACGCCACTTTCTGAGTAAAATTGTAATTAAATCGTTGAATACCTACGCTGCTGCCTGAGTAAAATGGTAGTTAAATCGTTGAATAACCACGCCACTGCCTGAGTTAACTGGCAGTTGAATAACCACGCCACTGCTTCAGACCAGGGCCAATGTTTTCGAATCTTTAGCCAGGGTCGGTTTTGTAAAACTCAAGAGACAAAGTGAAGAGAGCGGATGATTAATCTAAAAGTGCAAAGACATTATTCACACCAAGCAAGACCCTGACAAATCGAACTATTGACTAGTTCAACAGGCCGTAGTGGTCAAATGCGGAAGTTGGAACACCCATGGAATCGTCGTATACGTGTCACAGCTATTTATCACTGATACTTTAGTTGTATTATTCGTCTTCTAATTTCCTAAGTGCACCATGTAAATGAATGTTGATGATACAGTTTTAATCGCTACGTATGAAAATGAGTTACTAGAAATGTTAGACATGACAGTGAAGGAAAGCAAACAAACGGGACTTCCCCAGCCTTAATGGTAAAAAGACAGAAGTAATGGTAACAACAATACAAAAAGATATCACCGCAATATATAATATTGACAAAGTAAAAAAAAAAAAACGTACCCCCGTCACGCAATGTATAGGGAAGATGGTGTTAGTGACCATAAATTTTACAGACCTTCGGCACATGATTTTTGGGGTAATGTGGTCGGTATTACGCCCGTGTCGCTTTACTTTCCCAGAAAGAAAATCCGGTACCTATTATAGGCTGGGTGAACTGGAAGCCGTCGGTTGGGATCGAACCCTACCTCTTGTCCTTTGTAGTCTAGTTCACTAATCACTGAGCTATCGCGGCTCCCACAATAATGACAAGTGGAACTATATTTGATCAGGTAAATTAATTTAAATATCTGGGAACAATGTTGACCACAGGTGGTGAACGTACAACAGAAGTGAGATGCTGAATGGCTCAAGACGTTAACAAATAAAATGAGGAAGATACCATGCAATCCATTTTTGACTATAGAAAAAAGCAAAATAATTCTTAAATGTTATATAGAGGCAGTCTTAACATATGGATGTGAATCATGGACAATAGGACAGCAGACAAGAAATTTACTAGAGACTGTGGATATATGGTAAAAGTAAGTAAAGTACCCCCCGTCACGCCAAGTGGCGTATAGGGAAATATGGTGTTAGTGACCCTATATTTTACAGACCTTCAGCACATGATTTTTGGGGTAATGTGGTCGGTATTACGCCCGTGCTGTTTTACTTTCCCAGAAAAAATCCGGTACCCATTTAAGGCTGGGTGAACCCGGAGCCGTCGGTTGGGATCGAACCCTACCCCTTGTCCGTAGTAGTCCAGTTCACTAACCACTGAGCTATCGCGGCTCCTACTAATTTTTAGGGAATTAGTAAAACCCAGGTGTCCTCGCCAGGGTACGAACCCCGGCTGTTGCCGTGGTAAGCCAACCGCCTATCGATTGCGCTAACCGGACACCCGTGGATATATGGTATTACAGAATAATGTTGATAATACCAGTGACAGCTAAGAAGAGCAATGACAATGTTCTGAAAGAGGCCAACGCATGAAGAGATTTCATTTCCAATATTAGGAAGAAACAATCATTTTTTGCTATTTAATGAGATGGAATAACTAAAATATATTGTGACAACTGGGAAAATTGAGGGACAACGTGAAAGAGGGAAGCAAAGAGAAAAAGATACCAGGCAACTTAAAAGAATGGCTTGACAGAAGGTCATCTACAAAAATGATAAATAACTGTCGAGATCGCAAGTTGTGGAGAGACACATGCCAGCAGGCACGGTACTTGATGATGATGATCATCATCATCATTTAAATGACTTTTTTATGATACTGTCAAGACGATAAGATGTATCATACATTTCAGTAACTCTTTTAATTAGAAATGTAATATTTAACATAAAATATCACATTTGTCAATCTCTGGATCGTTAATTCTCAAATGGATGAATCTCATTAATAATACTCATTATTTTAATTAATATTAAATATTCTACTTATTTATACTACACAATCTATTGATTTTTTTTTATATTGTGTCCATTAACAATATCCAGTGCACTAATTAATGCTACTTACTCAACTCATTTATTTTAATGAATGATGATAAACGCAGAAATCTTGACAAACAACGAGATTTATAAACGAACTGTGTAGGAAAGGAGAAGGAAGAAATTACAAATATTGGATTTTTGGGAAGAGCTGTCCATAAGAAACGTCAACACGTATTTCTTCTTCTGCTGCAATCGTGACGTCATTCGGACTAGGACTCCGGACTGTCTTATAAAGGGTCAAGGCAAAGATTTGCATCAACATTCTAAGCTGCAATGAAGCTGTGAGGAGAAATGAATAATTATAAATATAGAACAAATGGTGGCGGTGGGGGGGGGGGGGGGCGGTATGGTTAAAGCTTCACATAACAAGTGGACAACACAAACCTGAACGACGTTTCGGTGCAATAACCCTTCAACAACGATTTTTTTGTATGTTTGTTCCGGTTGAAGGCCTGTTGCATCGAAGCGTCGTTCTGGTTTGTGTTGTCCAATCGTTACATAATGCTTTAACCATACCATGTATTTATAACATATATACATGTAGAAATGTATACATTTCTCATAAAAATATACATTTTCTCACACACATATATATATATATATATATATATATGTGTGTGTTTTTCATTTATCCTCGCTTATGAAAGTAGATGTCTGTTTCAGTGATTCGGTTGCCACATCTAGTTTCTCTTCCAGGGAGGCGGTTGTGGACCACGTTATCCTCCTCAGGTCTGTGTACTGGCACAATCCTGTAGGACGTGTTTTGTTGTCATGTTATCCAGGGTACAGTCTCCAAGACTTGTCCTTGATAGTTGGAGACATCGGCCCCTCTCTTTACACTTTGGGTGTTCTTGTTTCCATTTATCATGATACTTGCCATTTGATGATGAACTTGACCTCATTATAGCTGACCAGAATGTTCTCTTGTGGTAATTTCCCTCCATCCTTAGCTAGTTTGCCTGCGCATACGTTTCCTTGTGTATTACAGTGTGATCGTATCCACAGGATGTACACTCTTTGGAAGTTATTGCACAGTTGGTCTAGGGTTGTTTTCAAGTCATCTAGTTCATTGTTCCTAGGGGTTTCTAAAGCTGTTAGGACTGACAGTGCGCCGATCAGTATCATCAATTTATTGTGCATGTTATTTTTGTGTTGGATAGCCAGTTTTGCAGTGTCTTTGGGGGCTTCAGTTTCTGCTTTAAAGTTGTTTGAGAATTTTCCAGTAGCTATTGATTTGGTAATCCCTTCCTGGTTATTTAGCTTCAAGAACACACCTCCTCATTCCTTTCTGATGGCGTTTGTAGCAGAGCCATCTGTGTTAATGTTAGACTAGGCGAGTCGTTGTCGTCTATATGCGTTTTTCTGCTATATGCTTTCTCTTTGTGCCTGATAGGTGCCTTTTTTATGATGCCTATTATGTCTTCCTCAAGTTCTGGTATTTTATATTTCCAGCGGGGAGGCGTACAGGATGGGCATATGAGTTATGGCTTTGTTTCGGACAGCACTGGTTAGCTAGTTGTCAATTATTTGGAGATTGCTGTGAAGATGCACCAATTTAGTCTTCATTTTCCAAAGCCAGTTATTTTTTGCTATATGGGGTGGTTAGGGAGCCTTTTGTATTTCTCCGCTTGTTACTTTACTTTAGTTCTCCGACCATCATCATGTACAAATTACCACCCCACATGATGAGAGAAATAGAACACCTATGAGTCTGACTTGGAGTATGAAATGCATAGTTTGGAAGTGAGGGGACGAAGTTAGATTTTTAAATGCTATTTACCTTCATCAAATTTATCCGTCCTTCAACTGGGTGAACTTGTGATTGTCTGGCACAACGTTAATGTTATCATAAAATCTGCAGTCACTTCGCTACCAACAACACGTTGGTGTTTACCGACATACACGTCAATTTATTTGCATGAGTTCGCACTCGAACCCTGGGTGAACCCTGTAAGAGACATCATAACTCGTCCACAAGCTCGGAAATAGATCGATCTGCTCACTCGCCACATTAGCTCCAAACTATAAATTCACAGCAGGAATAATCCCCGAAGTCGTGACAGAACTGCAATCAAGCAGTTTGTACGACACTCGACTGGTTTACAAACATTCATGGATGCTGAATCGATATGCCAGCCATTGTATTTTGCTTTGTCTGAGCAACATTTTACGTGCGGTATAGAAATGATAAAAAGAAAACTCGATAATTTTCTACGCTAAGAATTCTACAAAGCCATATCTATAAATGTCAAGCTCTAGAAGTAACAACTTCAGGTCTCAGTTGAGTACAGAGCATTAGGTAAAGTTCAACGTTCCGGGGTTAACTTGTCCACAATTTTTATATTTGGTTCGAAGGTTTAACTGCCACATACTGGGAAATAATATTTCCTGATATTTTGATTGAATCGACAATGCAGTTGGACCTACATAGCTCCAAACGACTCTTTGAACATTATATGTGTGTCATACGCACACACACACACACACACATACACACACACACCACACACACACACATATATACATATATATATATATACCAGTGGCGTATACTGTTTTTGGGGTCTGGGCTACCGCTGACATAATAAATGAAAACATACATTATATTCAGTAGGCTAACATAAAGTAATATTTTCTAATGACATCACTACATTTTAAATTACTTACTTATTTATATGTTAATTACATCCGTCTTGTTTGGGACAAAAATGTCTTGATGACTTTGTCATTGAAAGTACTGTTGGGTTGGTTTCTGAGTTTCTCAGGGAATGATTTCTCAATGGACATTAATGCCAAACCAGATAAGCATTCTTGTGTCTGAGTTGAGCGACAATAAGATTTGATTCTCTTGAGAGCAGAAAAAGTTCTTTCTACAGATGCTGATGCGCATAATGTAGTTATAAATAGCTAAGGAAGTTCCGGTAATCAGAGAGGGGATAACAGATATATGGTACTGATATAAACAGATATAAGGCCTTGCGATAAACAGATATAAGGCCTTGCGATAAACAGATATAAGGCCTTGCGATAAACAGATATAAGGCCTTGCGATAAACAGATATATGCTACTGAGATAAACAAATATATGCACTGAGATATAAACATATATATATATATATATGGTACTGAGATATAAACATATATATATATATATATATTTGGCACTGAAATATAAACAGATATACATATATATGGCACTGAGAAAAACAAATATATGGTACTGAGATAAACATATATATGGCACTGATATAAACAGATAACACACAAATTACGTTTACCTCCTTCTAAAAATAGTTTCTTTGGAAGCAATTTCGCTTTTTGTGTAAAATTTGCAGTGCTTAGAAAACTGGATGCGCCAGTAGTAGATTGTAACAAGATTTCTTACTTAAATTTTATAGTAGCGAAGTATATATTTAGTTATAGTTCTCTTCTGTCTATCTTATGTTTTGTTCTTTCCTTGCGATGTTTCTCTTTCCTAGGAACATTAATAAGTCTCTCTAATTATTTTTCTTCTTGGCTATCTCATCTTGTCTTCTCCATTTAGTAAATATGAGTCAATATAGATCATGATTTTTTTTTTGGTCGAATTTTACCCAGATACACAAAGTATGCAACCCTCCCCTTTACATGCAACCCTCCCCTTTACATGCAACCCCCCCCCCCATTTACATGCTACCCTCCAATTTTCATGCAACCCTCCCCAGTTTACATCTATTCCTCCTTCTTTATATTTAACCCTTATTTTTACACATCCTACTCTCCTCTTTCATTCGCAGTCCTTTTTCGGTTACACCAAACCCTCCTCCTTTACATCCAACCTTTCACCTTTATATTCGACCTTCACCTTTACATCCGGTCTTCCGCTTTGCATCACGCTTCTTAGTTATCAATGTTGTCTCGCTTGGTAAAGGTTAGACCACTCTGATATGATCTTATTGTTACGTAATATCAATGTTTCCATCTACAAACAAAAATGTGTACAACCTAAACATTGTATGGGAGAGAAATGGGAGTCATTATAGCAGACCTTTTAATGAGTTCTATGTGGTCAGATAAAGAGACACTAGCAACAGGAACTTGGAACATTAGATCAGCATTCCAGGTTGGAAAACTAGAAAACGTCAGTCATGAAATGAAGAGAAATACTGGATAGCTTGGTGTCATGGCATGGAAAACATTCAACAACAGAACTGATACGATGCACTGTAGATAGAAGATTGTGGAGGGACATGATCGCCTACGCCAACCGGCAGGGTACATGATGATGATGTGGTCAGATGAGTCTTGCTTCCACAGGTTATTTTTACATTTGGTGGCGGTGCAAATGGAATAGTAAACTGAAGAGTGATTCTAGGTGGGAATGGAAAAGTAAATAGAAGAGTGATTCGGGGTGGGAATGGAAAAGTAAACAAGAGAGTGTTTCTAGGTGGGAATGGAAAAGTAAACAAGAGAGTGATTATAGGTGCGAATAGAAAAGTAAACAAGAGAGTGATTCTAGGTGGGAATGGAAAAGTAAACAAGAGAGTGATTCTATGTGGGAATGGAAAAGTAAACAGGAGAGTGATTCTAGGTGGGAATGGAAAAGTAAATAGAAGAGGAATTCTATGTGGGAATGGAAAAGTAAACAGAAAAGAGATTCTAGGTGGGAATGGAAAAGTAAACAGGAGAGTGATTCTAGGTGCGAATGGAAAAGTAAACAGGAGAGTGATTCAAGGTGGGAATGGAAAAGTAAATAGAAGAAGAATTCTATGTGGGAATAGAAAAGTAAACTGAAGAGAGATTCTAGGTTGGAATGGAAAAGTAAACGGAAGAGTGATTCTAGGTGGGAATGGAAAAGTAAACAGAAGAGTGATTCTAGGTGGGAATGGAAAAGTAAACAGAAGAGTGATTTTAGGTGGGAATGGAAAAGTAAACAGGAGAGTGATTCTAGGTGGGAATGGAAATGTAAACAAAAGAGTGATTCTAGGTGGGAATGGAAAAGTAAACAGGAGAGCGATTCTAGGTGGAAATGGAAAGGTAAACAAGAGAGTGATTCTAGGTGGGAATGAAAATGTAAACAAGAGAGTGATTCTATGTGGGAATGGAAAAGTAAACAAGAGAGTGATTCTAGGTGGGAATGGAAAAGCAAACAGGAGAGCGATTCTAGGTGGGAATGGAAATGTAAACAAGAGAGTGATTCTAGGAGGGAATGGAAAAGTAAACAAGAGAGTGATTCTAGGTGCGAATGGAAAAGTAAACAAGAGAGTGATTCTAGGTGGGAATGGAAAAGTAAACAGGAGGGTGATTCTAGGTGGGAATGGAAAAGTAAACGGAAGAGAGATTCTAGGTGGGAATGGAAAAGTAAACGGAAGAGTGATTCTAGGTGGGAATGGAAAAGTAAACAGAAGAGAGATTCTAGGTGGGAATGGAAAAGTAAACGGAAGAGTGATTCTAGGTGGGAATGGAAAAGTAAACAGAAGAGTGATTCTAGGTGGGAATGGAAAAGTAAACAGGAGAGCGATTCTAGGTGGGAATGGAAATGTAAACAAGAGAGTGATTCTATGTGGGAATGGAAAAGTAAACAAGAGAGTGATTCTAGGTGGGAATGGAAAAGCAAACAGGAGAGCGATTCTAGGTGGGAATGGAAATGTAAACAAGAGAGTGATTCTAGGTGGGAATGGAAAAGTAAACAAGAGAGTGATTCTAGGTGGGAATAGAAAAGTAAACAGGAGAGTGATTCTAGGTGGGAATGCAAAAGTGAACAAGAGAGTGATTCTTGGTGGGAATGGAAAAGTAAACAAGAGAGTCATTCTAGGTGGGAATGGAAATGTAAACACGAGAGTTATTCTAGGTGGGAATGGAAAAGTAAACAGAAGAGTGATTCTAGGTGGGAATGGAAATGTAAACAGAAGAGTGATTCTAGGTGGGAATGGAAAAGTAAACAAGGGAGTGATTGTAGGTGGGAATGGAAAAGTAAACAGAAGAGTGATTCTAGGTGGGAATGGAAAAGTAAACAGAAGAGTGATTCTAGGTGGGAATATAACATACTGCTGAAGTGGAATTCCAAGTACAAATGGAACATCTTATAATGGAAAAGATTAATTTTAGGTACGAATGGAAAATGTTAAAATATAGAAGAGGAATTTTAGGCATTCCTGGAAAAGCTTACAAAGTAGGAATCCTAAGATACACATGCAACAACTGTTCAACGATGTTCAGGAATGATAAAATCCTCTGTATTCTATCGAAGTAAACTAATTGTTAAAAAAGTTTGCAAAACGAAACAACAAAACAATTGATTTTTGCATCATGATATTTAAGTTATATGAAGAAACACAAAGTGAAATGATTTAGGCACACATATCGATCGTCTGATCTAGCGACGACCATTCTACAAGAAACTGTGTAAGGGGCGAGAATTAACTGTAAAGGAGAAAGTGATTGTAAGATAACATCAAAGATTGGACAGGCTTCGACTTTGCAGGGTCCCAAAGAATGAGCGAAGATAGAGAGAAATGGAGAAGGTTGAGGAAGTCGGTCATTGATACCTTAATGATCTCCGGGTTTATTGGATGTAGAAGAAGTAAATAGATCACCTATGAGTCAGTCCAAAGTACAGTAACGTTACATTTACAGCATAATTAACCACACCCAACGAGAGACAGTTTACATGGTTCTAGTCACCTTGAAATGTCAACGATAACGGGATAAACGAAAAAGAAAGAAATAGAAAAAGGGGGAAAAAATGGAGAAAAAAAATGGACGCGACGAAAACGATCAACTAATTAAATGAAAAAAAAAATATCACGTTCTCTGAGGGTATAACGCTTCTAGTCTGAGGGTTCACAAACAGGCCCCAATGGTATCCGCCAATTATAAGTAATAACTAATTAATAGTGGTCCCTAAATTAGAACTGTGGAGTTGAGTTCTCGCTTTAACAACCATGTACAGTAGGTGGGACTTTTTCCAGATTATGTTCGTCCCGACAGCCTCAGGGGCATTAATCTGGTTTCCTCTCCACACGACCGCAGGCACTTTGTCTCAAACTACGTGGACAGGAAATTGGTGACTATCTTGTTAGTATTTATTCCTATCATTTTATTTCTACGCTTACTTTTTTTGTTGTGTGTGACGTTTGCTTCAGTTTCATTTATCTTCATTTCTTTTTCTTCAATCAAAATATTATCAGTGTAATTACTGTTCTGACCTTCGCTATTTCTTCCCAGCTGTCATTATAATATAGTTTGTTATTTGTACCCTTATATTTACAGTTGTGTGTTTTTATATTCATAGTTGTTGATTGTGTCGTTGTATTTACTGTTGTCATTTTTGTCTTTATATTCACAGATTTTGTGTCTATATATTTACATTTGTCGCTTGTGCCTTTATATTTACATTGTCGTTCCTCCCTTTATATTTACAGTTGTAGATTGTTCAATAGCCAGCAAAATTGGGCTTGAGATCAATCATGAAAAGACTAAAGTCATGAAAAGTTTAATTCCAACAGGTGATAAAATATACATGGAAAACACACCAGTAGAAGAGATCGATCACTTTATCTATCTGGAAGTCACATTGATCGAGAAGGGGATACGAGCAAAGAAATTAGAATCAGAATAGCTAAAGCAGCAATGTCTTTCAGAAACCTTGAAAAGTTGTGGAAATCAAAACTCATCAGCACAAACACAAACTTAGGTTATTCAAATCAAATGTACTATCAACCCTTACGTATGCGTGTGAAAGCTGCAAAACAACAAGAGATATAGAAACAAAGTTGAACACATTCGAAAATAAATGTATAAGGAAAATACTTGGTATAGCGTGGAACGAATTCAAAACAAACGAGGAAATTAGAGAAATCGCCAATCAACCACTAATATCTTCAGTAATAAAGAAATGACGATGGTCATATGTTGGACATGTGATGAGAAGAGATAATAACCGAATAGCAAAGCAAGCCCTCATATGGGAAACAACAGGTAAAAGAAAAAAAGAGGAAGACCAGGGAGACACTGAGAAGAACATTGATGAGAGAGGCAAGAGCAGCAGGAGTCGGCTCCCTCAATGAGATAGAACTGCTTGCACAGAACAGAGACAGATGGCGAGATTTGATAAAATATCTTTAAAAGAAAACTGCTAGAACAAAAAATTCATATAGGAGAAGGTGTATCTTGGTCTATGCCCTATGGGCCGGTTACGGCTCGAAAGGTCAATAGATAGATAGATAGATAGATAGATTGTACCTTTATATTTACAGTTGTCGTTTCTCCTTTTATATTTACAATTGTCCTTTCTCCCTTTATATTTACATTTGTCGTTTCTCTCTTTATATTTACAGTTGTCATTTCTCCCTTTATATTTACAGTTGTCGTTCCTCCCTTTATATTTACAGTTGTCATTTCTCCCTTTATATTTACAGTTGTCGTTTCTCCTTTTATATTTACATTTGTCGTTTCTCCATTTATATTTACAGTTGTCGTTTCTGCCTTTATATTTACAGTTGTCGTTTCTCCCTTTATATTTACAGTTGTCGTTCCTCCTTTATATTTACAGTTGTCTTTCCTCCCTTTATATTTACAGTTGTCGAATCTGCATTTATATTTACAGTTGTCGTTTCTCCCTTTATATTTACAATTGTCGTTCCTACCTATATATTTACAGTTGTCGTTTCTTCCTATATATTTACAGGTGTCGTTCCTCCCTTTATATTTACAGTTGTCGTTCCTCCTTTTATATTTACAGTTGTCGTTCCTCCCTTTATATATACAGTTGTCGTTCCTCCCTTTATATTTACAGGTGTCGTTCCTCCCTTTATATTTACAGTTGTCGTTCCTCCTTTTATATTTACAGTTGTCGTTTCTTCCTATATATTTACAGGTGTCGTTCCTCCCTTATATTTACAGTTGTCGTTCCTCCCTTTATATTTACAGGTGTCGTTTCTTCCTATATATTTACAGGTGTCGTTCCTCCCTTTATATTTACAGTTGTCATTCCTCCTTTTATATTTACAGTTGTCGTTCCTCCCTTTATATTTACAGTTGTCGTTCCTCCTTTTATATTTACAGTTGTCGTTCCTCCCTTTATATTTACAGTTGTCGTTCCTCCCTTTATATTTACATTTGTCATTCCTCCTTTTATATTTACAGTTGTCGTTCCTCCCTTTATATTTACAGGTGTCGTTCATCCCTTTATATTAACAGGTGTCGTTCATCCCTTTATATTAACAGGTGTCGTTCCTCCCTTTATATTTACAGTTGTCGTTCCTTCCTTTATATTTACAGGTGGCGTTCCTCCCTTTATATTTACAGGTGGCGTTCCTCCCTCTATATTTACAGGTGTCGTTCCTCCCTTTATATTTACAGGTGTCGTTCCTCTCTTTATATTTACAGTTGTCGTTCCTCCCTTTATATTAACAGGTGTCGTTCCTCTCTTTATATTGACAGGTGGGGTTCCTCCCTTTATATTTACAGGTGGCGTTCCTCCCTTTATATTTACAGGTGGCGTTCCCCCTTTATATTTACAGGTGGCGTTCCTTCCTTTATATTTACAGGTGGCGTTCCTCCCTTTATATTTACAGTTGTCGTTCCTCCCTTTATATTTACAGTTGTCGTTCCTCCCTTTATATTTACAGTTGTCGTTCCTCCACTTATATTAACAGGTGTCGTTCATCCCTTTATATTAACAGGTGTCGTTCGTCCCTTTATATTAACAGGTGTCGTACATCCCTTTATATTTACAGGTGGTGTTCCTCCCTTTATATTAACAGGTGTCGTTCCTCCCTTTATATTTACAGTTGTCGTTCCTCCCTTTATATTTACAGGTGGCGTTCCTCCCTTTATATTTACAGGTGGCGTTCCTCCCTTTATATTTACAGGTGGCGTTCCTCGTTTATATTTGCAAGTGTCATTCCTCCCTTTATATTTACAGGTGGCGTTCCTCCCTTTATATTTACAGTTGTCGTTCCACCCTTTATATTTACAGTTGTCGTTCCACCCTTTATATTTAGTTGCCATTTCTCCCTTTATATTTACAGTTGGCCTTTGGGGCTTTAAATTACAATTGTCGCTTTTGTCTTTATATGTACATTGATATATCCAACTTATTTTGTATAATTGTTGTTCTTATACTTTAGTACTTGCTCATTTACCACTCAGCTTCGTAGGAAGATACGCTTTTTTGTGTGTTCTTTTTCCCTTTTGTGTTGGTCTGTTGCTTACAAGTCTCCGACCTCCAACCAATCATTCAGCGTTTGTGGCCAGCCCTTTCATTCAATAGCGGGGTTCTAAACCTGCAGTCCGCTGAACCCATAGTAGGTGAATTGTCGTCACAGGGGTTCTCAAAGGCTTGAAGAAACTCATTGGTCTTTTACAGTTTTGAGAGTGAGTCTTCTTCTCCTTCCTCCTCTTTTCTTCCTCATCTGCCTTTCAGCGTCGAGGGAAAATATAATATGCGGTCTTTTGCTCTTCTGTTGGCCTCTGCTGCTGCTATGTTTACTAGTGCTTCTAATATTCCATCCATATATATTTTTCGTGATCGATCCTTGGGTCTGGTGTTCTCCCAATGTTTGTTGAAGGCTTATCGTGTTGTATTTTGATCTTTCTGCCATGTCACGTGACCAAAACATTTCATCTGTTGTTTCCTTATATATTCTATGGCGGGGGCTATTCTAAGCTTTTTTCTCAGTTCTTCATTTCTGATCTTATCTTTCAGACTGTTTCCTGTCATTCGTCTACGTCTAACACATTTCATCCCAGTAGAGGTTATTTATCTTTCTGTTCTTGCATCTAGGGTCCTACCTCAGTAGAGGTTAATTTTCTTACTGTTCTTGTATTTTGAGAGTGAGTGAATGAATGAATTAATGAGTGAATCAAAGAAAGTAAAACAAAAGAATAAGAAGTAAAGCGAATTTCTCCTTTCTGTGTTAGCTTCGTAAACCTACTATTTGAATCAATCTAAAAATCAATTTGTTTAAAATGTTTCACAAGAAAGAATCACTCAGCGCTGAAAACATCACTGCACATAGTGAGAATATTCAGGCGACTGACGCTGACTGATACATTATTACAACTGTGTGTACAGGCAAGTCTTGGGGATGGTAGAGTCAGAGTCAATGAGTCTTAGTGTGAGTCATCATGAAGGTTTTAGAAATCATGTTTCCCCTTCAAATCTAGCTAATAAATTGTTTGGTTAATGTCAAGTAAAGTGACTGTGTGGTTAATGTCAAGTAAAGTGACTGTGTGGTTAATGTCAAGTAAAGTGACTGTGTGGTTAATGTCAAGTAAAGTGACTGTATGGTTAATGTCAAGTAAAGTGACTGTGTGGTTAATGTCAAGTAAAGTGACTGTGTGGTTAATGTCAAGTAAAGTGACTGTATGGTTAATGTCAAGCAATGTGACTGTGTGGTTAATGTCAAGTAAAGTGACTGTGTGGCTAATGTCAAGTAAAGTGACTGTATGGTTAATGTCAAGCAATGTGACTGTGTGGTTAATGTCAAGTAAAGTGACTGTGTGGTTAATGTCAAGTAAAGTGACTGTGTGGTTAATGTCAAGTAAAGTGACTGTGTGGTTAATGTCAAGCAATGTGACTGTGTGGTTAATGTCAAGTACAGTGACTGTATGGTTAATGTCAAGTAAAGTGACTGTGTGGTTAATGTCAAGTAAAGTGACTGTGTGGTTAATGTCAAGTACAGTGACTGTATGGTTAATGTCAAGTAAAGTGACTGTGTGGTTAATGTCAAGTAAAGTGACTGTGTGGTTAATGTCAAGTAAAGTGAATGTAGGGTTAATGTCAAGTAAAGTGACTGTGTGGTTAATGTCAAGTAAAGTGACTGTGTGGTTAATGTCAAGTAAAGTGACTGTGTGGTTAATGTCAAGTAAAGCGACTGTGTGGTTAATGTCAAGTAAAGGAATGTGGGGTTAATGTCCAGTAAAGTGACTGTTTGGTTATTGTCCAGTAAAGTGACTGTGTGGTTAATGTCAAGTACAGTGACTGTAGGGTTAATGTCAAGTAAAGTGACTGTGTGGTTAATGTCAAGTACAGTGACTGTAGGGTTAATGTCAAGTAAAGTGACTGTGTGGTTAATGTCAAGTAAAGCGACTGTGTGGTTAATGTCAAGTAAAGGAAAGTGGGGTTAATGTCAAGTAAAGTGACTGTTTGGTTATTGTCCAGTAAAGTGACTGTGTGGTTAATGTCAAGTACAGTGACTGTAGGGTTAATGTCAAGTAAAGTGACTGTGTGGTTAATGTCAAGTACAGTGACTGTATGGTTAATGTCAAGTAAAGTGACTGTGTGGTTAATGTCAAGTAAAGTGACTGTGTGGTTAATGTCAAGTAAAGTGACTGTAGGGTTAATGTCAAGTAAAGTGACTGTGTGGTTAATGTCAAGTAAAGTGACTGTGTGGTTAATGTCAAGTAAAGTGACTGTGTGGTTAATGTCAAGTAAAGCGACTGTGTGGTTAATGTCAAGTAAAGGAATGTGGGGTTAATGTCCAGTAAAGTGACTGTTTGGTTATTGTCCAGTAAAGTGACTGTGTGGTTAATGTCAAGTACAGTGACTGTAGGGTTAATGTCAAGTATAGTGACTGTGTGGTTAATGTCAAGTAAAGTGACTGTGTGGTTAATGTCAAGTAAAGTGACTGTAGGGTTAATGTCAAGTAAAGTGACTGTGTGGTTAATGTCAAGTAAAGTGATTGTGTGGTTAATGTCAAATAAAGTGACTGTGTGGTTATTGAGTTATTGAGTTATTTGCGGGTCATCATCATTGCACTCCGAACATGTCCATAAGTGCTTAGATCCCCTCCTCAGCAATTCCCTCAGTGTCCAGCGACTGACAACTCCAGTTCTGTGTTGATTGATAAGTCTTCTTACACGGCCACTAAGTTTCTCATTTCTGGCTGTGCCCAACTTAACTCAAATTTCCATCATCCGAAGAAGTGACGTTGTCGAAGTCCTATGCTCTTCCCACATCTCAGATGGCATTGATGATGTCCGCCCGATCCATTGGTTGCCCGACCTCAATGACAGCGCAGCTAGCCAACCTGTCCGCTCTTTCATTTCCCCGTACTCATCATGTCCAAGGACATAGACAAAGGTGACCTGTGTGGTTATTGTCCGTTAAAGTGACTGAGTGGTTATTGTCCGTTAAAGTGACTGAGTGGTTATTGTCCGGTAAAGTGACTGAGTGGTTATTGTCCGGTAAAGTGACTGAGTGGTTATTGTCTGGTAAAGTGACTGAATGGTTATTGTCCGGTAAAGTGACTGAGTGGTTATTGTCCGGTAAAGTGACTGAGTGGTTATTGTCCGGTAAAGTGACAGAGTGGTTATTGTCCGGTAAAGTAACTGAGTGGTTATTGTCCGGTAAAGTGACTGAGTGGTTATTGTCCGGTAAAGTGACTGAATGGTTATTGTCCGGTAAAGTGACTGAATGGTTATTATGCAGTAAAGTGACTGAGTGGTTATTGTCCGGTAAAGTGACTGAGTGGTTATTGTCCGGTAAAGTGACTGAGTGGTTATTGTCCGGTAAAGTGACTGAGTGGTTATTGTCCGTTAAAGTGACTGAGTGGTTATTGTCCGGTAAAGTGACTGAGTGGTTATTGTCCGGTAAAGGACTGTCCGATATTATCGCAGTAAACGTCTTAACAAGACATTTTGGATAAAAATGAGGACAGGTCATTGCCTAAAATTTAAAGCTTGCGAAAAAGCTTATGAAAGAGCTTATGAAAGAGCTTATGAAAGAGCTTGTTAAAGAGCTTGTTAAAGAGTTTATGAAAGAGCTTGTTAAAGAGCTTATGAAAGAGCTTGTTAAAGAGCTTGTTAAAGAGATTATGAAAGAGCTTATGAAAGAGATTATGAAAGAGATTATGAAAGAGCTTATGAAAGAGCTTGTTAAAGAGCTTATGAAAGAGCGTATGAAAGAGCTTATGAAAGAGCTTATGAAAGAGCTTATGAAAGAGCTTGTTAAAGAGCTTATGAAAGAGCTTGTGAAAGAGCTTATGAAAGAGCTTATGAAAGAGCTTGTTAAAGAGTTTATGAAAGAGCTTGTGAAAGAGCTTGTGAAAGAGCTTGTTAAAGAACTTATGAAAGAGCTAGTACTATTGATAAGGATGGATCTTCTTCAAAACAAAATAAATCAGTATAAATAAAACAAAAATAAATAGTTGCAATCATCACAAAGTAGATGTATTTGTTACGACAAGAAACATGTGTTGAACACATTCCTGTATACACCCTCCAAAGACATGCAACATGTACCTTGCCAAATGTGCTAGAATGTATTATCAACAAGCTAGATTTGTCTGAACTATAGAAGAAAGCTGTAAAAGATGTACTGCCTTTCGTATCGACAAAAGAGTCAAAAATACACATTTTGTTGGTCAAATTCTTTTAATGAAAAATATAGTCAAATGTACACACTTTATTTTTTTTTGTGAATCAAAAAGTCAAATCTGTTTGCAAGTAAAATGAGGCAGCAGTGTTCTCGTAGAGTATGTGAATTTAATAATGTTCTTGCTGCAACCACAGCTGTGTTTATAAACATGTAAATTATGTACAAAATATATTCGTGTCGCCATCTAGTTTTTAGGTAACGTTTTCTAGAGGTGTTTATATTAATCAATTTGTTGTGCTTGTAATTTCGGTTTCTTCAGTTTCATTTAAAATATTTGTTATTATTTATAGTATAATAGCAGTTGTAGTAGTAGTCGTAGTAGTAGTAGTAGTAGTAGTCGTAGTAGTAGTAGTAGTTGTAACAGTAGTAGTAGTAGCAGTAACAGTAGTAGTAGTAGTAGTAGTAGTAGCAGCAGCAGCAGTAGTAGTAGTAGTAGTAGTTGTTGTGGTAGTAGTAGTGGTAATGGAAGTAGTGGAAATAGTAGTAGTAGTAGTAGTAGTCGTAGTAGCAGTAGTAGTGGTGTTAGTAGTAGTAGTAGTAGTAGTAGCAGTAGTAGTGGTGTTAGTAGTAGTGGTGTTAGTAGTAGTAGTAGTAATATTAGTAGTAGTGGTGTTAATAGTAGTGGTGTTAGTAGTAGTAGTAGTAGTAGCAGTAGTAGTAGTAGTGGTGTTGGTAGTAGTGGTATTAGTAGTAGTGGTGCTAGTAGTAGTAGTAGTAACAGTAGTAGTGGTTTTGGTAGTAGTGGTGCTAGTAGTAGTAGTAGTGGTGTTGGTAGTAGTGGTGTTAGTAGTAGTAGTAGTAGTAGTTGTGTTGGTAGTAGTGGTGCTAGAAATAGTAGTAGTAGTAGTAGTAGTGTTAGTAGTAGTGGTGTTAGTAGTAGTAGTAGTAGCAGTAGTAGTGGTGTTGGTAGTAGTGGTGTTAGTAGTAGTAGTAGTAGTAGTAGTAGTAGTAGTGTTAGTAGTAGTAGTAGTAGTGTTAGTAGTAGTGGTGTTAGTAGTAGTAGTAGTAGTAGTGGTGTTAGTAGTGGTAGTAGTATTGGTGTTAGTAGTAGTAGTAGTAGTAGTGGTGTTAGTAGTAGTAGTAGTAGTAGTGGTGTTAGTAGTAGTGGTGTTAGTAGTATTAGTAGTAGTAGTGGTGTTAGTAGTAGTAGTAGTGGTGTTAGTAGTAGTAGTAGTAGTAGTAGTAGTAGTGGTGTTAGTAGTAGTAGTAGTAGTGGTGTTAGTAGTAGTAGTAGTAGTAGTGGTGTTAGTAGTAGTAGTAGTAGTAGTATTGGTGTTAATAGTAGTAGTAGTAGTGGTGTTAGTAGTAGTAGTAGTAGTGGTGTTAGTAGTAGTAGTAGTAGTGGTGTTAGTAGTAGTGGTGTTAGTAGTATTAGTAGTAGTAGTTGTGTTAGTAGTAGTAGTAGTAGTGGTGTTAGTAGTAGTAGTAGTAGTGGTGGTGTTAGTAGTAGTGGTGTTAGTAGTAGTAGTAGTAGTAGCAGTAGTAGTGGTGTTAGTAGTAGTAGTAGTAGTAGTAGCAGCAGTAGTAGTGGTGTTAGTAGTAGTAGTAGTAGTAGTATTAGTAGTAGTAGCAGTAGTAGCAGTAGTAGTGTTAGTAGTAGTATCAGTAGTTGTGGTGTTAGTAGTAGTAGTAGTAGAAGTAGTGGTGTTAGTAGTAGTAGTAGTAGTAGTAGTAGTAGCAGTAGTAGTGGTGTTAGTAGTAGTAGTTGTAGTAGTAGCAGTAGTAGTGGTGTTAGTAATAGTAGTAGTAGTAGTAGTAGTGGTGTTAGTAGTAGTAGTAGTAGTAGTAGTGGTGTTAGTAGTAGTAGTAGTAGTAGTAGTAGTAGTAGTAGTGGTGTTAGTAGTAGTAGTGGTAGTAGTAGTGGTGTTAGTAATAGTAGTAGTTGTAGTAGTAGTAGTAGTAGTGGTGTTAGTAGTAGTAGTAGTAGTGGCGTTAGTAGTAGTTGTAGTACTAGTAGCAGTAGTAGTGGTGTTAGTAGTAGTAGTTGTAGTAGCAGTAGTAGTGGTGTTACTAGTAGTGGTGCTAGTAGTAGTAGTAGTAGTAGTAGTAGCAGTAGTAGTGGTGTTAGTAGTAGTAGTAGTAGTAGCAGTAGTAGTGGTGTTAGTAGTAGTAGTAGTAGTAGTAGCAGTAGTAGTGGTGTTAGTAGTAGTAGTAGTAGCAGTAGTAGTGGTGTTAGTAGTAGTTGTAGTACTAGTAGCAGTAGTAGTGGTGTTAGTAGTAGTAGTAGTAGCAGTAGTAGTGGTGTTAGTAGTAGTAGTAGTAATAGTAGTTGTTGTAATAGTGATAGTAGTAGTAAAAGTGATAGTAGTAGTAGTAATAGTGATAGTAGTAGTAATAATAGTGATAGTAGTATTAGTAGTGATAATAATAGTATTTTGTAAGGAATCATTGAAATTAAACACATAATAATATGAGTGTATGTATTAGCCTATTTTTCTCTTTCCACCAAGCCTTGGTCCTCGCTTGTAACAAACAGTATTTAAAATAACCGTATAAATAAAATGTTAAGAACCGCTGGTCCAGTTCGTCTGTAGCGGTTGTTCATGATTCGTTGTGTCACATGTAGGTGTCTTCTCTTTTATCACGTAGTCAAACAATATTATCAGTTGTTTCTTTGATGTTCTCAATAGCGGCTATTACTACAAGTTAATCGTTGGGTCTATCTTGATGTTTCGAACTGTTATTGGTGTCTTTAAGTAAATATTTAGTTCATAGATAGAGGAAAAAAAATTTTAAGGTTGGCATTAACATTGCTTACATAATTCTACTCTTACTTAAATAATCCTTCTCCTACTCACATAATTCTACTCTTACTTACATAATTCTACTTCTACTTACATAATTCTACTTCTACTTACATAATTCTACTCTTACTTACATAATTCTACTCTTACTTACATAATTCTACTCTTACTTACATAATTCTACTCTTACTTACATAAGTCTACTCCTACTTACATAAGTCTACTTCTACTTACTTGATTCTACTCCTACTTATTTAATCCTAAATCTAATTACATAATTCAACTCTTACTTACATAATTCTTCTCCTACTTACATAATTCTACTCTTACTTACATAATTCTACTCTTACTTACATAATTCTACTCAAACTTACATAATTCTTCTCTTACTTACATAATTCTACTCTTAAGTACATAATTCTTCTCCTACTTACATAATTCTACTCCTACTTACATAATTCTTCTCCTACTAAACATAATTCTACTCTTACTTACATAATTCTTCTCCTACTTACATAATTCTACTCTTACTTACATAATTACACTCTTATTTACATAATAATACGCTTCCTTACATAATTTTTCTCTTACTTACATAATTGTAATCCTTCTTACATAATTCTACTCTTACTTATATAATTTTAATTCTACTTACATATTTCTACTCTTACTTACACAATTTTAATCCTACTTACATAATTCTACTGTTACTTACACAATTTTAATTCTACTTACATAATTCTACTCCTACTTACATAATTTTACTTTTACTTACATAATTCTACTCTTACTTACATAATTTTAATTCTACTTACATAATTCTACTCTTATTTACACAATTTTAATCCTACTTACATAATTCTACTGTTACTTACCTAATTCTACTCATACTTACCTAATTCTACTCTTACGTACATATTTTTAATCCTACTTACATAATTTTAATCCTACTTACATAATTTAATCCAACTTACATAATTTTAATCCGACTTAAATAATTTTAATCCTACTTACATAATTCTACACCTACTTACATAATTCTACTCCTACTAACATAATTCTACTCCCAATTATATGATTCTACTCCTATTTACATGATTCTTCTCATACTTACATGCTGATTAGCCACTAAGACACGCAGAAGGATTTTTGTCAAATCAGATATATTGTCCCTGCTATCAACTCATAGCATCCGTCCCTGATATCACACATTCTCTCCACTCTGCATTTTTGAAGTGTTGACGTGCAATCTCAATGTCTCTCATTGTATGGCCATGTTTCATATCTCAATGTCCCTCATTGTATGGCCATGTTTTTTTTATCTCAATGTCCCTCATTGTATGGCCATGTTTCTTATCTCAATGTCCCTCATTGTATGGCCATGTTTTTTTATCTCAATGTCCCTCATTGTATGGTCATGTTTCTTATCTCAATGTCCCTCATTGTATGGCCATGTTTTTTATCTCAATGTCCCACATTGTATGGTCATGTTTCTTATCTCAATGTCCCTCATTGTATGGCCATGTTTCTTATCTCAATGTCTTTCATTGTCTGGTCTTGATTCTTATATCACTGTCTCACATTGTATGGTCATGTTTCTTATCTCAATGTCTCTCACTGTATGGCCATGCTTCTTATCTCAATGTCTCTCATTGTCTGGTCTTGATTCTTATCTCAATGTCTCTCATTGTCTGGTCTTAATTCTTATATCACTGTCTCACATTGTATGGTCATGTTTCTTATCTCAATGTCCCTCACTGTATGGCCATGTTTCTTATCTCAATGTCTCTCATTGTCTGGTCTTGATTCTTATCTCAATATCTCTCATTGTCTGGTCTTAATTCTTATATCAATGTCGCACATTGTATGGCCATGTTTCTTATCTCAATGTCCCTCACTGTATGGCCATGTTTCTTATCTCAATGTCTCTCATTGTCTGGTCATTATTCTTATCTCAATGTTATATCTTTCATATCTGCTTGTATCCACCTTCTTTACGGTCGCCATCGTTCCATTTTTCCAAGACTACACCCTCGACCACTGTTCTCCCTGTGTCACGTGATCAATGGACGTGTCTAATATAAGCTAACTCCCATCAATGAACTCATTTCCTGAGGCCACTGCAACACACGTTTAGCGTTTCTTTAGATGCTTGCGTTAGGCTTCTAGTGAACAAAAATAAATTTGATAAAAGTATATATTTTCATTTTATTTTCCCTTTACTGGGGTCTGCTTGGGTGCGGAGGGGGTAGGGAAAGAGGCTTATAAGAACATATAATGAAGACAGCTGGTCGTTAGGCAATCACCGCGAGGTTTTTGGGCTTACGTTAATGTTACATGTGATAGGGAAGTAAAATGTTGACCCTGTTGGGATTGGAAGGAGTAAAGACATCAAGCTGCACCAAGATGCATAGAGATGAGGAGCTGCTGTAAAGTTGATCATCATCATCATCATCATCATTATCAAGTACTGGGCCTGCTGGTGATCATGTCTCTCAACAACTTTTGATCTCTACAGTTATTTATCATTTCTGTTGTTGACCTTCTGTCAAGCCATTCTCTTAAGCTGTCTGGTATTTTTTCTCTTTGCTTTCCTTTATCTCTTCGTCCCTCAATTTTTCCAGTTGTTACAATATATTTCAGTAAAGCTGATAATAATGATATTTAAAAAGAAAAGAAAAAAAAAGTGGTATGGTAACAGCTTTACGTGGTAATTAACAAAAGAAAAGTCGACGTTTCGGACAAGTAGGCCTTCAGCTGGATAAATTCAGGATTCGAACCAGCGTTCTCCTAGTTTTTACACCAACCAGTGGCGTATTCTCTATGCTGCCGCAGCTACCGCCGGTAGCCTGAACATATTAACGAAATACAAAAGGAAATGATAATTTATTATATATTTTTTTATAATTATATTACAAATTTTCGAATATTCCGTTACACATTTTGTAGGCTAATATGATTTATTTTCTTTGATTTGTATTTATTAAAGCAAGGTTTTCCTCTGGTCAAAATAACGTTTATGAATGAAACCGAAACTACTCTATATTGAAGCCAGCGGTACATTTTTCCTCAATCCGGACCTAGTATTAACAACCTTGACATTCAAAAATGGGAGTCAAAATAATATAGCGGGTGCTACTGCTAGAGGAATGCGATTTCATGGGTTACTTTTAGCTCTAGCCAATTAGAAGCATTAAAAGTGAAAGTGAAACTGTGACTGATTACCGCAACTTCCTTAGCTATTTATAACTAGCTATGCGTATCAGCATCTGTAGAAAAAACTGTTTCTGCTCTCAAGAGAATCAAATCTTATTGTCGCTCAACTCAGACACAAGAATGCTTATCTGGTTTGGCATTAATGTCCATTGAGAAATCATTCCCTCAGAAACTTAGAAACCAAACCAACTGTGCTTTCAATGACAAAGTCATCAAGACATTTTCGTCCCAAACAGGACGGATATAATGAACATATAAATAAGTAAGTAATTTGAAATGTAGTGAAGTCATTAGAAAATATTACTTTATGTTAGCCTACTGAATATAATGTATGTTTTTATTTATTATGTCAGCGGTAGCCCAGACCCCATCCCAGTCTACGCCTCTGACACCAACATGTTATCGATTCGACCACCCGCACTCCGTTCTTCTCATAGAACATCAGTCCTTTCACGATAATTATGGTGTTGTTCTATAGTATATCATAAGCAACAATGAGAGTTTCTTTCTGCTTGTTTGTGTTACAGCCAGGTCTCTACCTGTAAAGTGCCGTTGTTGCAGGCCCTGAGTAAATGTAAGTTTTTTAATGGAAACGATGTTGTGTTACCAGCCGACTTCTAACGTCAGCTGATTCTCAAAGACGAGTTGACAGAAAATATTCTCAATGTAAACATTAAATGATTAGAAGCAATCCCAAACTGGCTGCCGATTTGCTATCGATTTCTTTTTTAAACCGTTGTAATTCTTTCCAAAGTTATTGTTATCCATCTGTTATTTCTTCTATATCGTCTCTTTTATTAGTTATAACCATTGACATTATTCAGACTTCATAACTGTTTAAGCAGGTAAGGGTAAAGGGCAAAACAGTATAGGTAGTCCCATAGCAACTGTCGATAAATTCAGAAGTGTAGTGCTTTTAATGTACTAAGCGTCACAGAAATGAAGTGGGTTGGCCAGTTCCCTTCCTCGCGCCTTTCCTTCTCAAAGAATGTCTCTGGCAACCATTTAAAAAGCTGTGTGGACCTAGACAGCTTTTTTAGGTTAGACCTTTTTCTTTACTTTAAAGTCCCAAGTTGCATTTGAAGACGGAACCTTCAAGTTGGCATGTGATTGCACTAACCTCATCGCCACCGAGCGCTCATGTTTCTGTAGACATAAAGTCTTAATTGTAGAGACAGACAACGGCGAGAAGTTGATCTCTCACAGAGCAGGATGTCCAGTTCTTGTCAACGCCGGACAAAGATGAAAGCCGGACTTGCACAACTTCCGGATAACACAGTTCGTGCTCTCAATCACACACATGAAATCAAGAAAAACTTATCGCACGTTGCGGCAACTGCATTGAACAAGCAGCATTTATTATCCTGTCCTAAGAAATCGAGACAGTTTTTTTTAGTCACTTCTTTCTACCTCTCATCATCGAGTGCCATCTCCGCAACGAAAGTTGGCTACCATGGATCGTCATTCTGCTTTGTCTCTTGCTTTGACGATGCAGGTTGTCATAGGCTGGTTTGTCCATCTTTTGATGTTACTCGTCCATGTTAGTCTTAGTCTGCCTCTGCCTCTTTTACCTTGTATTTTCCCCTCCAGGATTACCTTTATTAGACTGTTGTGTTTTTTAACATGGCCCAAAATGTTCTACATCTAGCCACCTTTATTACTTATCTCCAAATTCTGTCAATCTCACAATTTCTGCATTATCAATCGGCATATATTTTTTTTCAAATGAAAATAAAGCGCATAACTTCTTCAAATTATCGTTTGAAAAATAAGAGATCCAGCCACACGCACACAAAGAACTGGCATGCGGTTAGGAAGGAAGTCATAGGAGATGCAGACCATGGACAACTTTGTGGAACATTCAGACAAAAAGGAACACCTTTCGAAATAGAGAAAGGTAACTTTTGTCTTTCAAGTCACGAGATTAAATAAATGTTTAACATTACGAACAGGGGCGGTAACTGTATGGATAGTCTCGGGATTGCAAGACCTCTATGGGCCGACCAAAATGTAGGAATAGGGATGTTTGTGGAGGTCTCATGAGGGATTTGTCCATCATGGACAGAGGGCGTGTGGATCTAACAATAAGTCGTGCCGCATGTAGAAAAGAAATAACAAGAGATGAGATCTTATTGGGAAAGAGTTAATGAAGAAATCAGAGGCCAAATGCCAGAAGATAAAAGTGAGCAAATATCTCATATAAAAGTGCAACTGCATCTTGCTCCTTCTGCAGCCTGACCTGTGGATTTAACAGAACCAGCCAAGAGAAAATCTCTTCATAGAAAAACAGAACTCGCATAACTTGCCACATTATCTGCTAATAGATAGTGAGTATTATGTTGACAAAGTCCCATATATGTGTGCGAGCGAAGAAACCCGGATAGAAAAATAAATAGCAAATACAAATTAGTTGAACAAATAAATAGCACAAGAGGAGAAAAACAACAACAATACTATCGTACAGAATGAATACAGCTAAAATAATTCAACTGGAGATACGCAATTATAATAATGGAAAAGAGAGAAACAAATAAAAGCGAAATGGCAGGACGTATGGACAAGAACAATGAAGACCGAGGCAGGAAAAGACAGTGTTGTGTTACCAGGCCGACTTCTACCGTCAACTGATTCTCACAGACGAGTGGACAGAAAATATTCTCAATGTGAACATTAAATGATTAGAAGTAATCTCAAAATTGTCGTTGTTACGTCACACGCTATATTGTCACTGTCTGATTGTATTGATATTTATTTGTGTTTATTTACTTGCTGACAAATCTATTCTTTAATCCAGAAGTTGTTTCGAAAAATAACATGTTTCTTTCTTATTTCTTTTGTTCGATTGTTTACACCGTCAAAGTGTAGATGTACTTTTACGAAAATAACTTTTTTTTTTGCTCTGAAGTTGTTGTTATCTTACATTTATTTCGTTATTCCGGTTTAATCTATTCCGGCTTTTTAAATTGTGTCCCTTAACAACAGATCAGCGAAAACATACCGCCATTTTTTCACGCCTTGTAATGTAATGAAATACACAAGGAAACACAAAATTAGAGAGAGAAAGTGACTGACATATATTATGTTATTATTATTATTGTTATTATTATTGTTATTATTATTGTTATTATTATTATTGTTATTATTATTGTTATTATTACATATGTTAGTGTGCAAACCAATCTAAGACAGAGCAGATTAATGAGTTTCTATTTGCAGACGATCAGACACTAAATACGTGGAAAAATAGAAGACCTACAAGAAAACTTCAATAAACTTAACAACACATGCAGCCAATTCAACACGCAAATCAACACCAACAAGACAAGGCAGAAGTCATAATCATTTGCAAAAGAGAAACAGAAGATCAACATAACGACAGACGGCAGACACTTAATGCATGTGAAGAAATGTAAATACCTAGGAAGTCTAGTGACAAACGACAATTGACAAGTAGCAGAAACCGCTTCAATTCCTATGCAACAAGGCGTGTCAACTCACTGGACAGCTATTACCACTATTGTCCAAAAATGAAATAACTCTAGAGGCAAAACAGGCACTCTGCAATACAAACTTCATCCCAACGTTGCCTTCTTCAACACAACGAGCCTTGTATAAACGTTACGAGAACATCAGACTCAAAGGTCGACCACGAAAAAGATGGATTGGTGGAATAAATACCGTGTTTACATGGAAATAAAACAGCAGGAGAGGCCAACAGAGGTATAAAAGACAGCAAATATTTCAACATAAAAGGAAAATGTGGAAGGAAATATGAAGAAGCTTTTGACACTCTACAGATAATAGAATGGAGTGTGAGGAGGGAGGGGTGCCTGGGTCACGACATCGAGGCATCGGCCTTCTATTGCTTTAGAACCTCAATGTTCGCGATATAAGAGTTAAAAGTAAAGTACTTCCGTCACGCCAAGTGGCGTATAGGGAATATGGTGTTAGTGACCCGTCCCACCAAGTGGCGTATAGGGAATATGGTGTTAGTGACCCGTCCCACCAAGTGGCGTATAGGGAATATGGTGTTAGTGACCCCTCCCACCAAGTGGCGTATAGGGAATATGGTGTTAGTGACCATCATTTGTACAGACCTTCAGCACATGATTTTTGGGGTAATGTGGTCGGTATTACGCCCGTGCCGCATTACTTTCCCAGAAAAAAATCCGGTTCCCATTTAAGATTGGGTGAACCCTGAATCTGTCGGTTGGGATCGAACCTTACCTCTCATCCTTGTAGTCCAGTTCACTAACCACTGAGCTATCGCGGCTATGTTCGCAATATGTTGCTCATATAATAACACATGTCAGTTCAGGTAATTTAACCTGCTACTGTATGCTGTAAACAGTACAACCTGTGGCTGCCCTTCTGCCTTGCAGGTAAGCTCGGGAGAGTAAAAGGCTAAGGGAGGGTACCCTGAAGTAAAACAACCCCACTGCCTTGTGGGTGAGACTTTTTAGTCAAGGGCTAGCGGAGCCAACCGTAAACAAACCGACGGAAGGCAACAGCAAACCACCGTTGTAACTTCTTTGTACAATCATGAATCGTCAAAACAATAGAAAGAAAAAGACCTCCGTGCAAAATAAAGACAAGTGGAACAACATTAAAACAGGTACATGAATTTAAACATTTGGGAACTTTGTTAACCTCAGACGGAAGAGGTGAGATGCAGAATGGCTCAGACAAAAGCAGCTTTAAAAAAAATGAGGAAGATACTATGCAATCCATTTTTGACAATAGAAACAAGAAAAAGAGTTAACCTCTATATCTAGTCAGATCTCCCACATAACGTTGCATTCACCACAGGCGGTCTAAAATAACCTCTATATCTAGCCAGATCTCTCACAGAACGTTACATTCACAACAGTCCGTCTAAAATAACCTCTATATCTAGCCAGATCTCTCACAGAACGTTGCATTCACCACAGTCCGTCTAAAATAACCTCTATATCTAGCCAGATCTCTCACAGAACGTTGCATTCACTACAGTCCGTCTAAAATAGCCTCTATATCTAGCCAGATCTCTCACATAACGTTGCATTCACCACAGTTCGTCTAAAATAGCCTCTATATCTAGCCAGATCTCTCACATAACGCTGCATTCACCACTGTCCGTCTAAAATAGCCTCTATATCTAGCCAGATCTCTCACAGAACGTTGCATTCACCACAGTCCGTCTAAAATAGCCTCTATATCTAGCCAGATCTCTCACATAACGTTGCACCAACCCTACATTGCTTCTTCATAGTCATGGCGAAGGAGACTGCCTTGTTTTGTGTTGTATATCGTTCTTGTGTGTCTTTATCTTGTAATATTATATGACTATATTAATGATTTTTAAAGACTTTTAAAAAATCAAAATCGATGTATTCAAATTCCATAGAAAAGTCATTACATACCATATAATGATATTAAAATTATTGAGGAAATAAATGAAATCCTCATGTATCCAACAATCTGTCTAATTAAGAAAAGTTCGTTATACACCAGCTTATGATCAGAAGAGACAAGGAAATATAACAATAAACCCTCAAATTGAAAATAGAGGGCAAAAGAGAAACGCCTAGAGAAACACTATATATAGAACACTAACGTGAGAAGCAATAATAGCACATATTAGCTCCCTTGTGGTGGTAGAAAATCCACGTAAAAACATAAATTCGTTTAAAAAACAGGAATTGGTGGCAAGATACAATGCGGGTCCTGTGCAATGTCTGACAAGTGATAACAAAGATCGAACATGAAAATTATCATCATCATCAAGTACCGGGCCTGCTGGCGTAGGTGATCATGTCTCTCCACAACTTTCGATCACGACAGTTATTTATAATTTCTGATGTTGACCTTCTGCCAAGCCATTCTCTTAAGGTGTCTGGTATTTTCTCTATCTCTTCGTCCCTCAATTTTCCCAGTTGTTACAATATATTCCAGTTGTTCTCTTCTCATTACATGGCCAAAAGATGATGATTGATTCTTCCTAATATTGGAAATTAGCTCTCTTTTTGCTTTGACCTCCTTCAGAACGTTTTCATTACTCGTCTTAGCTGTCCATGGTATTCTGAACATTCTTCTGTAAAACCACATTTCTACAGACTCCAGTGATTTTTTTGTCTGTTGTCCTATTGTCCATGATTCACATCCATATGTTAAGACTGGCTCTACATAATATTTAGAAATTCTTATAAAAAGTATAGGATTTATGTAAAATAAACGTAAAAAATAGATATGGAGCAGCTAAACTAAAAGAAAGACAAGGCAAACTACGACGTTTCGGCCAGAGCCTTCATCAGGTAAACAAACTAAACAGTTTAAACACGAAAATCCAAGCCTGCAAATACAACTGAATACAGATCTAAAAAAAATGTCGGCCAGGAAATTCGTAGAGGTTGGTTATAAAGTTAATCGGCAATATGGCAGGTAGGATTTAATTGAACTAAAAGGAGCCATATATATATATTATATATATATATATATATATATATATATATATATATATATATATATATATATATATATATATATATATATATATACAGATAGAGATGATACAGGCTCTAGAAGAGTTTGGCGTCGAAGTGATCACAGACATATGCAATGACATATACCATACAGGATACATACCAAACGATCTAAAAACATCAACTTTCATTGCATTGCCTAAAAAGAATGGTGCAGTTGAATGCAGTGACTTTAGAACAATAAGCCTAATGAGCCAGGTAACAAAAATTTTACTAAAAGTTATACAGGAAGGATTCAGAATAAAATCAATACTGAATTAGAGGAGCAACAATTTGGATTCAAGAAAAACAGTGGGACAAAAGAAGCCATATTCAGCATGAGAACATTGATTGAAAAGTACACAGAAGTAAACAAACCAATATATGCCTGCTTTATAGACTACACCAAAGCTTTCGATAGAATACACCATAACCAACTTATAGACTGCCTAAAGGATATAAATCTAGACGACGCAGACATACGACTAATATGTAAGTTGTACTTGGAGCAAACAGCAATAATAAGATATAACAAGGAGAACTCTACACCCATGGACATAAAAAGAGGAGTAAGACAAGGATGCATCCTATCACCAAGCTTGTTCAATATATACACTGAGCAAATCTTTAAAAACATCTCAGAGATACCAGGCCTAAACATTAATGGAAAGATAATCAATAACCTAAGATATGCTGATAATACTGTTCTACTAGCAGAAAATCCTAAAGACCTACAACAATTGCTTAATGTGATAAACATAACAATCAAAAAATATGGACTAGAAATGAATATCAAAAAGACTAAAACTATGATCATAAATAAAATTCTCCAAAGAAAATTCTCAAGACCTACAATTAAATATCACAGTTGAGGAATACATCTGGAGACAGTCCAGAGTTACAACTACCTGGGACATACTATAACCAATGATGGAAATGCAAAACTGAAATAAACAAAAGAATATGTATGGCAAAAAGTAATTTTAATGCCATGAAAATATACTAACAACAAAACAAATATCAGCAGGGCTGAAACTAAGAATGGCAAAATGCTACATCTTCTCTGTATTCCTGTATGGTGCAGAAACATGGACATTAGACAAGAAAACAGAGCAGAAAATTTAAGCCTTTGAAATGTGGATTTATAGAAGAATAGGTAGAATTGGATAGAAACAAAAGACAACAAACGATGAAGTTTTAAAACAACTGAAAATAAAAAGAGAACTGCTGAACACAATTAAGACAAGACAAATTAAATTTTTGGGGCATGTTAAAAGACACAACAGTCTACTAAAAGTAATATTGGAAGGAAAAATACAAGGTAAAAGAGGCAGAGGCAGACCAAGACTAACATGGAGGAGTAACATCAAAAGATCGACAAGTCAATCTATGTCAGCCTGCACCATCAAAACAAGAAACAGAGTAGAATGGCGATCCATGGTAGCCAACCTTCGTTGCGGAGAGGGCACACGATGATGATGAAAAGGAGCCAAACAGAGAACGATAGATAGTCTCATGAGCATGAATGAAAGGAGGTATGCTATAGGGTTCAATGAAAGCGAGAAAAAGAGGGAAAGATAGTGAAGATAGGATGGGCAAGTGGCATAAAGAGCAGGAGAGGTAATAAATATAACGAAAGGAAGAATAGGGATAAGACACAGGAAAGAAAAAAAGAGAGGAGACCAGTGATTAAAGAAAAAAATAAAAAAAGGTTGATCCTCTCGATTGGAGAGTGCCAAACCGGATCATAAGTCGGTTCTTCCAAGTGAACCTACTGTGGGTATCAGAGGAACAAGAGATGATGTCAGTAACGTGAAAGTCAATAGAGGAACAAGAGATGATGTCAGTGACGTGAAAGTCAATAGAGGAACAAGAGATGATGTCAGTGACGTGAAAGTCATTAGAGCAACATGAGATGATGTCAGTAATGTGAAAGTCATCAGAGGAACATGAGATGATGTCAGTAATGTGAAAGTCATTAGAAGAACATGAGATGATGTCAGTAACGTGAAAGTCATCAGAGGAACATGAGATGATGTCAGTAACGTGAAAGTCATCAGAGGAACATGAGATGATGTCAGTAACGTGAAAGTCATTAGGGGAACATGAGATGATGACAGTAACGTGAAAGTCATTAGGGGAACAAGAGATGATGTCAGTAACGTGAAAGTCATTAGGGGAACATGAGATGATGTCAGTAATGTGAAAGTCATCAGAGGAACATGAGATGATGTCAGTAACGTGAAAGTCATTAGGGGAACATGAGATGATGACAGTAACGTGAAAGTCATCAGAGGAACATGAGATGATGTCAGTAACGTGAAAGTCATTAGGGGAACATGAGATGATGACAGTAACGTGAAAGTCATTAGGGGAACATGAGATGATGACAGTAACGTGAAAGTCATCAGAGGAACATGAGATGATGTCAGTAACGTGAAAGTCATCAGAGGAACATGAGATGATGTCAGTAACGTGAAAGTCATCAGTGTAACATGAGATGATGTCAGTAACGTGAAAGTCATCAGGGGAACATGAGATGATGACAGTAACGTGAAAGTCATTAGGGGAACATGAGATGATGTCAGTAACGTGAAAGTCATTAGGGGAACATGAGATGATCACAGTAACGTGAAAGTCATCAGAGGAACATGAGATGATGTCAGTAACGTGAAAGTCATTAGGGGAACATGAGATGATGACAGTAACGTGAAAGTCATTAGGGGAACATGAGATGATGACAGTAACGTGAAAGTCATTAGGGGAACAAGAGATGATGACAGTAACGTGAAAGTCATTAGGGGAACATGAGATGATGACAGTAACGTGAAAGTCATTAGGGGAACATGAGATGATGACAGTAACGTGAAAGTCATTAGGGGAACATGAGATGATGACAGTAACGTGAAAGTCATTAGGGGAACAAGAGATGATGACAGTAACGTGAAAGTCATTAGAGGAACAAGAGATGATGCCAGTTATGTGAAAGTCAATAGAGGAACAAGAGATGATGTCAGTTATGTGAAAGTCAATAGAGGAACAAGAGATGATGTCAGTTATGTGAAAGTCACTAGAGGAACAAGAGATGATGCTAGTTATGTGAAAGTCAATAGAGGAACAAGAGATGATGTCAGTTATGTGAAAGACAATAGAGGAACAAGAGATGATGACAGTAACGTGAATGTCAATAGAGGAACAAGAGATGATGTCAGTTATGTGAAAGTCATTAGAGGAACATGAGATGATGTCAGTTATGTGAAAGTCAATAGAGGAATAGAAGATGATGCCAGTTATGTGAAAGTCAATAGAGGAACAAGAGATGATGCCAGTAACGTGAATGTCAATAGAGGAACAAGAGATGATGTCAGTTATGTGAAAGTCATTAGAGGAACAAGAGATGATGTCAGTTATGTGAAAGTCAATAGATGAACAAGAGATGATGCCAGTAACGTGAATGTCAATAGAGGAATAAGAGATGATGTCAGTAACGTGAAAGTGAAATGGATCAAGAGATGATGTCAGTAATGTGAAAGTCATTAGAGGAACAAGAGATGATGTCAGTAATGTGAAAGTCATTAGAGGAACAAGAGATGATGTCAGTTAAGTGAAAGTCAATAGAGGAACAAGAGATGATGCCAGTAACGTGAAATGTCAATAGAGGAACAAGAGATGATGCCAGTAGCGTGAAAGTAAAATGGATCAAGAGATGATGTCAGTAACGTGAAAGTCATTAGAGAAACAAGAGATGATGTCAGTAATGTGAAAGTCATTAGAGGAACAAGAGATGATGTCAGTAAAGTGAAAGTCATTAGAGAAACAAGAGATGATGTCATTAATGTGAAAGTCATTAGAGGAACAAGAGATGAAGTCAGTAACGTGAAAGTCATTAGAGAAACAAGAGATGATGTCAGTAACGTGAAAGTCATTAGAGAAACAAGAGATGATGTCAGTAATGTGAAAGTCAATAGAGGAACAGGAAATGATGTCAGTAACGTGAAAGTCATTAGAGAAACAAGAGATGATGTCAGTAATGTGAAAGTCAATAGAGGAACAAGAAATGATGTCAGTAATGTGAAAGTCAATAGAGGAACAAGAGATGATGTCAGTAATATGAAAGTGAATAGAGGAACAAGAGATGATGCCAGTAATGTGAAAGTGAATAGAGGAACATGAGATGATGTCAGTAACGTGAAAGTCAATAGAGGAACATGAGATGATGTCAGTAATGTTTAAGTCAATAGAGGAACATGAGATGATGTCAGTAACGTTTAAGTCATTAGAGGAACATGAGATGATGCCAGTAATGTGAAAGTCATTAGAGGAACATGAGATGATGTCAGTAACGCGAAAGTCATTAGAGGAACATGAGATGATGTCAGTAACGTGAAAGTCATTAGAGGAACAAGAGATGATGCCAGTTATGTGAAAGTCAATAGAGGAACAAGAGATGATGCTAGTTATGTGAAAGTCAATAGAGGAACAAGAGATGATGTCAGATATGTGAAAGACAATAGAGGAACAAGAGATGATGACAGTAACGTGAATGTCAATAGAGGAACAAGAGATGATGTCAGTTATGTGAAAGTCATTAGAGGAACAAGAGATGATGTCAGTTATGTGAAAGTCAATAGATGAACAAGAGATGATGCCAGTAACGTGAATGTCAATAGAGGAATAAGAGATGATGTCAGTAACGTGAAAGTGAAATGGATCAAGAGATGATGTCAGTAATGTGAAAGTCATTAGAGGAACAAGAGATGATGTCAGTAATGTGAAAGTCATTAGAGGAACAAGAGATGATGTCAGTTAAGTGAAAGTCAATAGAGGAACAAGAGATGATGTCAGTAACGTGAATGTCAATAGAGGAACAAGAGATGATGCCAGTAACGTGAAAGTGGAATGGATCAAGAGATGATGTCAGTAACGTGAAAGTCATTAGAGAAACAAGAGATGATGTCAGTAATGTGAAAGTCATTAGAGGAACAAGAGATGATGTCAGTAAAGTGAAAGTCATTAGAGAAACAAGGGATGATGTCAGTAATGTGAAAGTCATTAGATGAACAAGAGATGAAGTCAGTAACGTGAAAGTCATTAGAGAAACAAGAGATGATGTCAGTAACGTGAAAGTCATTAGAGAAACAAGAGATGATGTCAGTAATGTGAAAGTCAATAGAGGAACAAGAGATGATGTCAGTAACGTGAAAGTCATTAGAGAAACAAGAGATGATGTCAGTAATGTGAAAGTCAATAGAGGAACAAGAGATGATGTCAGTAATGTGAAAGTCAATAGAGGAACAAGAGATGATGTCAGTAATATGAAAGTGAATAGAGGAACAAGAGATGATGCCAGTAATGTGAAAGTGAATAGAGGAACATGAGATGATGTCAGTAACGTGAAAGTCATCAGAGGAACATGAGATGATGTCAGTAATGTTTAAGTCAATAGAGGAACATGAGATGATGTCAGTAACGTTAAGTCATTAGAGGAACATGAGATGATGCCAGTAATGTGAAAGTCATTAGAGGAACATGAGATGATGTCAGTAACGCGAAAGTCATTAGAGGAACATGAAATGATGTCAGAAATGTGAAAGTCAATAGAGGAACATGAGATGATGTCAGTAACGTGAAAGTCATTAGAGGAACATGAGATATGTGAAAGTCATTAGAGGAACATGAGATGATGTCAGTAACGTGAAAGTCCTTAGAGGAACAGGCGATGATGTCAGTAATGTGAAAGTCATTAGGGGAACAAGAGATGATGTCAGTAATGTGAAAGTCATTAGAGGAACAAGAGATGATGTCAGTAGCGTGAAAGTCATTAGAGGAACAAGAGATGATGTCAGTAATGTGAAAGTCAATAGAGGAACAAGAGATGATGCCAGTAACGTGAAAGTCATTAAGGGAACAAGAGATGATGTCAGTAACATGAAAGTCATTAGAGGAACATGAGATGATGCCAGTAACATGAAAGTCATTAGAGGAACATGAGATGATGTCAGTAACATGAAAGTCATTAGAGGTAATATAACCTGGCGATCTGAAATGGGAAGAGACATGAGTGTGTCGGAATCACGTTCGATGTTATGCAATTGTTCACGAATTCAACTCAATTCGACGGCCTGTTTTTCCTTTTTTCCCCTTGTTATCTCTATAGAATTCCTGTCCTGTCTTTCGCTCCAGAGAACCATTAAGCAGAAGCCTTACAATTTCATGGTAGTCGCGATAGTTCAGTGTTCAGTGAACTGGACTACAAAGCAGGTTCGATCCTGATCGACGGCTTCCGGGTTTACACAGCCTGAAATGGGTACAGGATTTTTTTTTTTTTTTGGGGGGGGGGGGCGGGGGGAAAGTAAAGCGAGACGTGCGTAATATCGACAATATTACCCCAAAAATCATGTACCGAAGATTCATATAGAAGGTTAAAAATATCTTATGCAACAAATCTATGTCAATTAAAATGAGAAAGAGAGTTCATCGGTGCTATATAGAACCAATTCTGACCTATGGAAGCGAATAATGGACAGTGGACAAACAAATGAAAAGACGATTGGAGGCCGCAGAGATGGGATTTCTCAGAAGAATGTTGAAAGTTCCCTGGACAGCTAAAAAAGACCAATGAGGAAGTTCTCAAAGAAGCCAACACAAAAAGGGAGCTCTTAAAAACATCAGAAAGAAGCAATCAACATTTTTCGGGCACATCATGTGAAGAGGAAAGTTGGAATACTTGGTTACAACTGGCAAAATAAAAGGAAAGAGAGATCGCGGGCTACAAAGAGAGAAAATACTGGATAGCTCGGTGTCATTGCATGGAAAACAGTCAACAACAGAACTGATACGATGCACTGTGGATAGAAGATTGTGGAGGGACATGATAACCTACGCCAACCGGTATGGCACATCATGATGATGATGATGATGATGATGATGATGATGATGAAGAAGGTCTATAAAAATTATAGTTATTAACACCATATTCCCTTTACGTCACTTGGTGTGACGGGGATTCTTTACTTTATTTTTTTTACCTTTTACAATTTCATTGATCGTGATAACGCTTATCATGATGTATCTATTATGTCTTCTTCTGCTGTAGCTTAACGATGATTTCTCTCCCTCATGAAATCCTCACAGAGCGGTCATCCATCGCGTACCACTTTCTTGCTCTCATCACAGCGTGATGACACAGGACGTCGACAACCATGAGTCCACGCCACTCCTTCCGATGAAAGATATAGGAGTTAAGATAGACACAGCCAGAAAGGAGAAATTTAGTGGGCGTGTAAGAAGACTTATCAACTAACACTGAACTGGATTCCTCAGTCGCTGGACACTGCGAGACTTGCTGAGGAAGGGATCTGATCACCTTTGGACATGTTCGGAGAATAATGAACATGACCCGCTAATAACTCAATAACTCTCATCGCAGCGTACCTGAACAAACCTCTGCTTGATCTCCCACTTCCTCTGTTGTTAGGTTAGGTCTCCCTGTTGACAGGTTAGGTCTCCATGTTGTCAGGTTAGGTCTCCATGTTGTCAGGTTAGGTCTCCATGTTGTCAGGTTAGGTCTCCATGTTGTCAGGTTAGGTCTCCATGTTGTCAGGTTAGGTCTCCATGTTGTCAGGTTAGGTCTCCATGTTGTCAGGTTAGGTCTCCATGTTGTCAGGTTAGGTCTCCATGTTGTCAGGTTAGGTCTCCATGTTGTCAGGTTAGGTCTCCATGTTGTCAGGTTAGGTCTCCATGTTGTCAGGTTAGGTCTCCATGTTGTCAGGTTAGGTCTCCATGTTGTCAGGTTAGGTCTCCCTGTTGTCAGGTTAGGTCTCCATGTTGTCAGGTTAGGTCTCCCTGATGTCCTGAATGTCCTTTTGTTGGTATACTCCTCTCTCGACTCACTGGAATAATACCCTCCATTATTTTTCTTTCGGGACAGCATCGTTTGATGTGGCTGTAATCATTTAATTTGTACTGTAAAATATTTACATGTGTCTTTCTCAATGTTCAGGTCTTTTATCGTGTCTTCGTTTCTATATTTCCCTATCCGAGGTTTCTCTAAGTTTCATTGGTCAAATACTATTTCTCAAAGAGAGGTAAAAGAGCGCAACTGCGCCGAGTCGTGGCGTCCACCAAGCAGCGATATTTGCGCCTATCGACCCAAACACATCCGATTTCAACACCGCATTGATGTTGACAAGTTGTGGCACACAACCCTGACGCCAACACTCAGCTTTGAAGTCTGTTTAGCACACAACTTACCACCTTCTTTGTCCATTTAAATAAGTGTAATTTCCATGTAAATTTACTACACATAGACATATTTTCCCCAGTAAATTACTACAAATGGACATATTTCTCCTAGTAAATTTACTACAAGTTGTCATATTTCTTCTTGTAAATTTTCTACAAAAGGACATATTTCTCCTAGTAAATTTACTACAAATGGACATATTTCTCGTAGTAAATTTACAACAAATGGACATATTTCTCCTAGTAAATTTGCAACAAATGGACATATTTCTCCTAGTAAATTTGCTACAAATGGACATATTTCTCTTAGTAAATTTACAACAAATGGACATATTTCTCCTAGTAAATTTGCTACAAATTGTCATATTTCTCCTAGTAAATTTTCTACAAATGGACATATTTCTCCTAGTAAATTTTATACAAATGGACATATTTCTCCTAGTAAATTTACTACAAATGGACATATTTCTTCTAGTAAATTTACTACAAATGGACATATTTCTTCCAGTAAATTTACTACAAATGGACATATTTCTCCTAGTAAATTTACTACAAGTTGTCATATTTCTTCTGGTAAATTTTCTACAAAAGGACATATTTCTGCTAGTAAATTTACTACAAGTTGTCATATTTCTTCTGGTAAATTTTCTACAAATGGACATATTTCTCCTAGCAAATCTACTACAAATGGACATATTTCTCCTAGTAAATTTACTACAAATGGACATATTTCTCCTAGTAAATTTACTACAAATGGACATATTTCTCCTAGTAAATTTACTACAACTGGTCATATTTCTCCTAGTAAATTTACTACAAGTTGTCATATTTCTTCTGGTAAATTGACTACACATGGACATATTTCTCCTTGTAAATTCACTACAAATGGACTAAAGATATTAAATAGACATATTTCCCCCTTGTAAATTCCCTACAAATGGACTAAAGATAGAAAATAATCAAAACTCACAGGAAGTGATTTGTGTTTACGAATCAAGATGTTCAGATCGATACTTTGAGGAAAATGAAAAATTAGTAACGATTTTCTTCAAAGCAGAGATTGCAAAATGGGCCTGATTGTACTCCAGTAGGTCGAGATTTCCTAGGCTCCAATCACTGGTTAGTGTAAGGGTTTGCAATTTACGGGCCCTAGAACACATCAAACTCGACGACTGATGGATGGTCCTAATATTTGTACAGAAAAGCGTTCTGTTTTGTTCGATTTTTTTAAAGCTAATTTTGTATCATATCTTCACCACCGAATACTATATCTACAAATGTAGTGATCACTTCCTGTTTTCTTTCTTTCTTCTTTCTTCACTTCCTCGTGTACTCATTCCGGGTGTCGAGGGATGTACAAAGTTCTGGTTCTCGTCATTTTGGCAGTGTACAACTTTGTCAGTTGTTGTAGTATTTCTTTGATGTTGTCTGTCCATCTTACTCTGGGTATGCCTCTTGCGCTTCTCCCTTCTCATCTTTTAATAAATGCTTTGCATGATACGGAGCCGGGAGCCGCTATAGCTCAGTGGTTAGTGAACTGGACTACAAAGGAAAAGACGTAGGGTTCGATCCCAGCCTACGGCTTCCGGTTCACCCAGCCTTAAATGGGTACCAGATATTTTCTGGAAAGTAAAGCGGCACGGACGTAATACCGACCACGTTACCCCAAAGATCATGTTCTGAAGGTCTGTAAAATGTATGGGTCACTAACACCATATTCCCTATACGCCACTTGGCGTGACGGTGGTACTTTACTTTTACTTTTTTTACTTGTCTATTTTACGACCTTTCGTAGTTGCTGCTTGACACGGCTTTGTCTCTTGTTTGGATCTAACTGGAGTAATGACAAAACTATATAGAAAAAACATTGTAGTTAAGGCTTTACGTTATAAGTGGATGACACAAATTAAACTGCCATTTCGGCTCAATAGTCCTTCAGAAGGAATACACGCATGCAGGCATGTATTTGAAACAAAATAATAAACAATTTTTTTTTAAAATAATAATTTGGAACTGAAATGAGAAATAGAAAAAATAAGAATAATAGGTTCCCTGCAAACTGTGCTGTGGCCAGAACGAAAATGAACGCCACGGTACACGCACACGGGGTACGTGTGCATTCACCAAAGTGAAAATGTACGCACACAGCACTATTACCCATAAGTTCCCACACACAGATTAATTATGCTTGTGTGTTTGTTCCTGCTGAGCCGAAATGTCATTCTGATTTGTGTCGTCTACTTATTACATAAAGTTTTAACCATACCTTTTATTCTGTATATCTTTTGTTCATTTCTCCTTACAATTAGCGTTACTGCAGTTCGCATTTACATGGATTTCTTTGTGTTGACCCTACTTGCATCTGACCGCAAGAATTGTACATAAAAAGTAAAGTAAAGTAAAGTAAAGTACACCCGTCACGCCAAGTGGCGTAGAGGGAATATGGTGTTAGTGACCATACATTTTACAGACCCTCAGCACATTATTTTTGGGGTAATGTGGTCGTATTACGCCAGTGCCGCTTTACTTTCCCAGAAAAAAAATCCGGGACCCATTTAAGGCTGGGTGAACGGAAGCCGTCGGTTGGGATCGAACCCTACCTCTTGTCCTTTGAAGTCCAGTTCACTAACCACTGAGCTATCGCCGCTCCCAAGGATTGTACATAAGAATGAGATAACCGTCAAGGAAGCTATAGTTTGGTACAAGAACGGGAAATGAACATAATACTTTGGACCAAACAAAATCAGCAAACATGGCATTGCTCAAATGTGCACCCACGTGTACACATGAATATTGAACAGACAAGGTTGAGATTATATGCTGACAAGAAATTCAAAAACAATCAGCAAAAATGCATTGGGATTGCTCGAAGTTAGGGCAACGAGAAGTAGACTAAGGACAAGGTGTTCTTGAACAGTAAAGACAGAGATGGATTGTAGGAACAAGACTTAATTTAGATAGTATATGACAGTCACAGATAGCGAGAATTAGTGGGATTTTGTTGTTGCCCTATATGGAAAGAAAATTAACTGCTTTGTTTGTTTATTATGATGGACGGAAATAAAGAAACGATATGAAGACCTGTCGAGCGGAACTGCTTCTTTCCTGGCTAATTTTCCCAAATTTCTATGTCACAGCTGTTTCATAGTTATATTTTAGTTGTCTTGTTTATTTATTTATTTCTGAAATATAGACAGAATGTGGTTCTTTTTTGGTCTATTCAAACTGACTATAACACGTTAAACATAGAATATAACATCATCATCATCATCAAGTACCATGCTTGCTGGCGTAGGTGATAATGTCTCTCCAGGACCTTCGATCTTGACAGTTATTTATTATTTCTGTTGTTGATCTTCCACCAAGCAATTCTCTTAAGCTGTCTAACGTCCTTTCTCTTTGCTCTCCTCTATCTCTTCGTCCCTCAACTTGCCCAGTTGTTACAATATATTCCTAGCTGTTCTCATTGCACGGTTTCTCACATGTTTCATCCTAATATTGAATACTACCCTTTTTTTTTTTTTTTTTTTTTTTTTTTTGGTTTTGTCCTCTTTCAGAACGTTTTCATTACTCTTCATGGTTGTCCATGGCATTCTCAACATTATCCTGTAAAACCACATTTCTACAGCCTCCAGCAATTTTCTTATATGTTATTCATGGTTCACATCCATATGTTAAGACTGGCACTATATAGCATTTAATAACTCTTTTTCTTGTTTCTATTGTCAAAAATGGAATGCACAGTATCTTCCTCATTTTTTTTAAAAACTGCTTTTACCTGAGCCATTCTGCATCTCACCTCTGCTGTACATCTACCATCTGTAGTAAACCTTGTTCCCAACATATTTAAATTAATTTACCTGTTTTAATATTGTCCCATAATAATAATAGATTATAACATTTGTGCTTACAAGAAAATATTGTTTATATCAGAAAGTGTTAAGACCTTAAGTAAACAATTATTTGAAAGTTTAATTCCTGAAAATATTATTTTGCTATCATATAACTAAGCGACCAATCGTTGTTGCATATCAGAAGCATATTGAGAATAACATGGACAGGTCAGATGAATAATGAAGACGTTCTTAAAGAGGCCAAAGAGAGCTTATTTCTAATATCACGATGAAACAATCACTTGGGCCCTGTTACGATAAGAGAACAGTTGAAATATATTGTGACAACAAGAAAAAAACTAAAGAGAGAAAGAAGAGAACAACGATCCCAGTAAGACTTTTGGTAGACAGTCAAAGGCAGACCTAATAAAGAGCTGTAGAAATAAAAGAAAATTGTGGAAAGACATGATCATCTACATCTGCAGTCGTGGTACGTCAAGATGTTCTCTGTCGGAATCAATAATATTGCGAAGGATTTCATCCATTAAATATACATTTTATCAGAGATGTGAATGTCACAGACTCAGAACACTTTTATCCAAATGCGATGGTAAACTAAAATGTCACTTTTACATTAAATAAAGCAGATTTGTACATTCCTACGGCAGAATAAAAAGGGACAAGTACTCTAGAAAACCTCACAGTAGTTGTACATTGCAAGAGATGCTGTAGTTTGTGCTGTTCTTGTCTTGCAAGAGATGCTGTAGTTTGCGGTGTTCTTGTCTTGCAAGAGATGCTGTAGTTTGTGCTGTTCTTGTCTTGCAAGGGATGCTGTAGTTTGTGCTGTTCTTATCTTGCAAGGGATGCTGTAGTTTGTGCTGTTCTTGTCTTGCAAGAGATGCTTTAGTTTGTGCTGTTCTTGTCTTGCAAGAGATGCTGTAGTTTGTGCTGTTCTTGTCTTGCAAGGGCCGCTCTAGTTTGTGCTGTTCTTATCTTGCAAGGGATGCTCTAGGTTGTGCTGTTCTTGTCTTGCAAGGGATGCTCTAGTTTGTGCTGTTCTTATCTCGCAAGGGATGCTCTAGGTTGCGCTGTTCTTGTCTTGCAAGGGATGCTCTAGGTTGTGCTGTTCTTGTCTTGCAAGAGATGCTCTAGTTTGTGCTGTTCTTATCTTACAAGGGATGCTCTAGTTTGTGCTGTTCTTATCTTGCAAGAGTTGCTCTAGTTTGTGCCTTTTTCACCTTGCAATGGATGCTGTAGTTTGTGCTGTTCTCGCCAATATTTCAGGTTCTGTAACTCCATTGCTGACAATATATCTCCAGCATAGAAACTCTTCCAAACTCGCAATTATTGTTGTAGTATTATCAGAGTTCTAGCTATGTAAAGTAAATGTGTAATACAAATATTCAATGTTTTTCTCACGTCATATAACAGTATCAAAAATTAGTGAACTGGACTACAAAGGACAAAAGGTAGGGTTCGATCACTACCGACGGCTTCCGGGTTCACCCAGCCTTTAATGGGTACAGGATTTCTTTTTCTGCAGTAGTAAAGCGGCACGGGTGTAATACCGACCACATTACCCCAAAAATCATGTGCTGAAGGTCTGTAAAATTTATGTTCACTAACACCATATTCCCTATACACCACTTGGCGTGACGGGGGTACTTTACTTCTTTTTACTTTTAAGCTAGGAAAAGTGTTCGCCATTGAGTGTATAAATAAACAACAGATAAAATGGTTAGATTACGTGGTAAGACAGAAGCAAAGAAAATATGATGTAAGTGGCCATCAACAGACGCCACAAGACCAGCGAATGAAAGAGCCGACCACGAAAAAAGATAGATTAATGGAATATTACAGACAATGGAAATTATAATAACTGGAGAGGCCAACAGAATAACAAAAGACTGAAAACTATATCTTTCATGTTCACTGGAAGACAAATAAGGAAGGAAAGAAGTAGAAGAAGATGACGGTGATTGGCATTTTAACAAATCGGAAACAAAATCAGAATTGTTGAACAGAATTTAAGTTAAGAGTTGAAGATATAAGTTTGCGCTAATATTTACAGAAAACGTAACTTCTTGTGGCATGGAATGTATCAGACCGGCTAGTTATGTCGTCATATGACCAGACTATGTTAGGACCTTTCCATTTAGTTTAGCTACCGAAGCCGTCACTCGCAGCCAGATAGGGAATCTTCAACCACCCCATTCACGTTCAATTTGCTTGACTTTCCAAGAAAATACAAAGGGGATTTCCCCACTTTTCCTTATCCCACCATTTTAAGTCTTTTGTTCTCCTTCTTTTGTTCACCTCTCCCTTTTCTTTCTTCTTCTCTCATTTCACACACACACTGACGCATACAAACGAGCATACACAGTGTTCGGCATCTTTACATGGGACTTGTGTGTAATACCCAAGCTGACGTCATCGACTACTGCTGTTTCCCTGGATCAATACCACGTTTCAAATGCCGTGTGCGCGAGAAAGGTGAACTTCTGTCAATAAAACAAATAGTTCGGACGCTATTTCTTTCTACATTTTATTTTTCTATTCCCTCCTCCCCCCCCCCCCTCTCTCTCACTCTTTCTATCTCTCCCCCATTCTCTGTCATCTCTTTCTAATCAGCAAAAACTGCTCACTTCGTCCTTCCTTTCTTTCCTCGACAGAAACACTTTTTTTATTGTGAAAACAACGAGAAAGATGATATTGTTTAAATGATATAAAAACGCTGCTATGAATGTCCACGTTTTCTTGATGCACCAACCACCGTCTCTTATTTCTGTACTGCCCCGAAGAGCAAATCAACATTCTGTTTTTCTTGACAACAAATTTTATTTATTTTTTTTAAATGGAGGACCAGAAGAAATATGTTTACCCATTACACTAATCATCAAAGACGTTGCCTCTGTCCAATTCTTTCTGATCACGTCCCCCCACCCCTCTCTTTGTGGTCCGTGAAAGAAAAGATAACTGTTTTTGTTAATGTTTCTTGACGCAGAGACATGAATTCTTTAACAAAACAAATCCCAAAAGTTGTGTTTTTTTTCTCCAATTTTTTAAAGAGCTCAGATAATATTTTCCTGGCTCTTTCACTCATATTTTAATAATTGACAACCAGTGACAGACGTCATTCACAGTCTGGTTGGACGTTCTCGCCGGTTTCTTTTCCCAGTTCACTCACCGTCTCTCCAGGACTCGCTGTAGGTCTCGCTCGACAGCTGAGTTCTTTGGGTGTCAAGAGAACAACCCGCTTGAACGCGAGACGTGTTTACGACGACGACTCCATCCTACCAGATGGGGCATATGTTTGAACACCACCTGTTCTTCGAGTCGAGTGAAAACAAATACAGACACGTTCGTATACTCTACACACACACACATACACACACATATCGTTAACATGGGAACAAATAATACATTTACCATATTTAACTCAACAACTGTGCTTTAAAATCAACTAATAAAATAACATTAAAATAAGAAAGTACATTTCCTGTTTGTTGATACCGTACTTGTGGTACCGTACATTATTCCCTCATATTTTTCGTCTGGATGAATTGGAGCACGTGTTACACTTATTAAGGAATATTCCCTCATTATCTGTGATACTGTGATACAAACTATCATGGATTGCTTTGGTGACGTTTTCTAATTAAATGTTTATGTTACATGATATATTAAACATAGTTTCATTAAACAGCAACCATCGTCTATTCCTGAATTGCCGAATAAAATATAATGATGACGTCACGTCAGTAAAATGAAAAAAACGGGTTAATCGGATGTAAATGTCAAACTGGTGTCAGTTTAATATTTGACAAGTTAGGCTTTCATTAAGCAACACGATCGCTGGTGTTATTCCGAAGATTGTAATGAAACATTCAACATACATCATATTTGATGAATACCTAGACTACAAGCATAGTCAATTAAAGGTAAATTCATGTAGAATTGATTTGTCAGAATAATTAGTAATATATAGTGAGAAAGAGCGTCAATAAGAGAGAGTTAGAGACAAGAGAGACATACAGACAGGCAGGTAGGCAGCATAGACGGAGATAGATAGATAGATAGATAGATAGATAGATAGATAGATAGATAGATAGATAGATAGATAGATAGATAGATAGATAGATAGATAGATAGATAGATAGATAGATAGATAGACAGATGGATGGATGGATGGATAGATAGATAGATAGATAGATAGATAGATAGATAGATAGATAGATAGATAGATAGATAGACAGATAGATAGATAGATAGATAGATAGATAGATAGATAGATAGATAGATAGATAGATAGATAGATAGATAGATAGATAGACAGACAGACAGACAGACAGATAGATAGATAGATAGATAGATAGATAGATAGATAGATAGATAGATAGATAGATAGATAGATAGATAGATAGATAGATAGATAGATAGATAGATAGATAGATAGATAGATAGATAGATAGATAGATAGATAGATAGATAGATAGATAGATAGATAGATAGATAGATAGATAGATAGATAGATAGAAAATTGATAGATAGATAGATAGATAGGTAGGTAGAAAGATAGATAGATAGATAGATAGATAGATAGATATATAGATAGATAGATAGATAGATAGATAGATAGATAGATAGATAGATAGATAGATAGATAGATAGATAGATAGATAGATAGATAGATAGATAGATAGATAGATAGATAGATAGATAGATAGATAGATAGATAGATAGATAGATAGATAGATAGATAGATAGATAGATAGATAGATAGATAGATAGATAGATATAGATAGATAGATAGATAGATAGATAGATAGATAGATATAGATAGATAGATAGATAGATAGATAGATAGATAGATAGATAGATAGATAGATAGATAGATAGAAGGAGAAAGACAGGTATTATGTTTCTATAGAAACTAGAATCAATGATTTTCCTCCATCAACTTCTCTATCATCACCACTATCACTGCCATCATGATAATCAATTCTCTATCATCACCACTATCACTGCCATCAAGATAATCAATTCTCTATCATCACCACTATCACTGCCATCATGATAATCAATTCTCTATCATCACCACTATCACTTCCATCATGATAATCAATTCTCTATCATCACCATTACTGCCATCCTTATCACCTTTACTATCTTCACCATCAAAACCGCCAATATGATCATTATCTTCTCTATCATTACCACCTTTAATGCCATCATGATCATCACTCTCGTTATCATTATTCTACTTATTACTCTATCATTACTACCATTACTACAAATCGGCAGACCTAAACTACGATATAGAAATATCTGTAAATCATCTCAGAATTACTTCTCCATCTGTGAAAAAGACTGAGAACATCTGACAAGTGATCGCACATCATGGAGAGCATGTATAAGGAATGTTATAACATCATTTGAGATTGTACTAAAGCAAAACTTAGAAGAGAGAAAAGAGTCATAAAAAAGGATGGAAAACCTTGTGGATCAGTGGCCTTGACTTGTTCATTCTATGGCAGGATGTATTTGTCAAACATTGGTAGAATTAGGCATACTAAAGGGACATACTACTATTACCGCCATCATGATCACCAGTTTCTTAATCTTCACTACCAATACTGTCATCACGATCATCTCTTTATCTATACTCACATTACTGCCATTTTGATCATCACCATCATTACTGCCATTTTGATCATCACCATCAGTACTGTCATTTTGATCATCACCATCATTACTGCCATTCTCATCATCACCATCATTACTGTCATTTTGATCATCAACACAATTACTATCATTTTGATCATCAACACAATTACTACCATTTTGATCATCAACACAATTACTGTCATTTTGATCATCAACACAATTACTGTCATTTTGATCATCACCATCATTACTGCGATTTTGATCATCAACACAATTACTGTCATTTTGATCATCACCATCATTACTGTCATTTTGATCATCAACACAATTACTGTCATTTTGATCATCAACACAATTACTGTCATTTTGATCATCACCATCATTACTGCCATTTTGATCATCAACACAATTACTGTCATTTTGATTATCACCACCATTACTGCCATTTCGATCATCACCATCATTGCTGCCATTGTAATTATCACCATCATTACTGTCATTTTGATTATCACTATCATTACTGCCATTTTGATCATCAACACAGTTACTGCCATTTTGATCATCACCACAATTACTGCCATTTTGATCATCACTATCATTACTGCCATTTTGATCATCAACACAGTTACTGCCATTTTGATTATCACCACCATTACTGCTATTTTGATCATCAACACAATTACTGTCATTTTGATCATCACCACCATTAATGCCATTTTGATCGTCAACACAGTTACTGCCATTTTGATCATCACCATCATTACTGTTATTTTGACTATCATCACCATTACTGCCATTTTGATCATCACCACCATTACTGCCATTTTGATCATCACTATCATTACTGTCATTTTGATCATCACCATCTCTTTTATCACATTACTGCCGTCATGATCATCACCTTCTCTATCATCACATTACTGCCATTTTGATCGTCACTATCATTACTGTCATCATGATCATCTCATTGTCTATCGTCTTTTTATTACCATTTTGATCATCACCATCTCTATCATCACATTACTGTCATTTTGATCATCACCATCATTACTATCATTTTCATCATCACCACCATTACTGTCATTTTGATCATCACCATCTCTATCATCACATTACTGTCATTTTGATCATCACCATCTCCATCATCACATTACTGTAATATTGTAATTTCATCACGACCATTACTGCCATCATATACTATCTTTGAGTGTTATTACATATTCCAACAATCATACATTTTAACATATCTTGTTTTATATTTTCATCTCTGATTGCATATAAAGGTCTGAGCTTCAAATCACCGAGACAAATTCCTGAAGAAATTTAACTTAAGCAATTTGGTTCAAGTAATTTGAAAATATTGGCAGACAAACATTAAGTTCAAATATCGGTAGGCTGAAACAATCATCATGTGCCATACCGGTTGGCGTAGGCGATCATGTCCCTACACAATCTTCTATCTACAGTGCATCGTATCAGTTCTGTTGTTGACTGTTTTCCATGCCATGACACCAAGCTATCAAGTATTTTCTCTCTTTGTCGCCCGCGATCTCTCTTTCCTTTTATTTTGCCAGTTGTAACCAAGTATTCCAACTTTCCTCTTCTCATGATGTGCCCGAAAAATGTTGATTGCTTCTTTCTGATGTTTTTTAAGAGCTCCCTTTTGTGAGCTGAAACAATAGCATACATTTTTCCAGAGCTTTCAATTTAAGTTCCGCTTCATATTTCATCGTTTCTAATCTGTCTTATTCATAATTTTATCAGCTTTGTCATATACAAAGTAGACCTTGTTTGTCTTTTTTTGTTGCAAAGTGCAGAGATTCTGTACATTGTTTTTTTTTTCTTGTACCTCTTCTGATGATTGTCTGTTGATGTTAATTCTTTCTGAGAGATATGATTCTAAGATATTCGTTGATAGGTCTAGGTCTATTGAGAAGCTGACTCGAGTGTTTTTCTCTTTCTGGAATTCCGATTCTCGAGAACCTTTTTGTATTGATTATTTTTTAAAATGTATCTTTAACATGGTCTTTTAGACATTCTAGTGTTGTATGTCTCCTTCTTCATCATATTATTCACTAAACTTTGGAGCAGCTCTCTAACGTTTTTTTTTCGTCATAAACTCATCTACTTTTTTGTGTCATGGTTTATAATAGTAGCGATATATTTTTTTTTGCCCAATCATCTGACTTCTATAATCTTTGTGCGCAAACAGCTTGTAATATTTCCGGACTTTTAGCTGAATACATCCGACTAGTGTACACGTTTTGTTCACCATATATGTAATCTCTCTTTGATTCATTCTCTCTTAGCCTAACACATCCTACTATTGTACACGTTTTGTTCACCATATATGTAATCTCTCTTTGATTCCTTCTCTCCTAGCCTAACACATCCGACTATTGTACACGTTTTGTTCATCACGTCTCTCTTTGATTCCTCCTCTTTTATGCGACAGTTGATCTGCTTCAGGGTCATCACTTGCAAGCAGAGTAATATATTGATCTGTTTGATTATTCTCTGTTCTTGTTTCAGTTGCACTCGTATTTCCGTCAAAGAAAACAACATCTCAGCTTTGAATTCTCTACATAATTTGTTTTCTTTTTTTCAATTCTACCTTTTAAAATGTGCGCTGCCTTCTCTTTCTTGTCACACACTCCCTTTATGTTTTTGTTCGTACCGCATTCCATACATCCTTCCGTCCATCTATTCCTTCCACATTATATCCGTCGGTTCGTCCATCCACCCATCTTATTCCAGAAGACTTTCATATTGACAAAGTTAAGTTATTGATCCTTCCTTGTCTGGGACTCTTGCCTCGTGAGATATAAATCATATCAGAACATTTCATTTGACCCCGATATGGACTGAAAATAAACCATTTTCTTCTTGTCTCGAATATAAACCCACCGACCCACTTCACCTTCCGTTAATATGTAAACCTAGGGTTCACGAATTTAAACCAAAGCTTTATAGCAAAATGAACTATTCCAAACTAAACTGACCGTATAGTTAAAAAAAAAAAGTAAAGTACCCACGTCACGCCAGGTGTATAGGGAATATGGTGTTAGTGACCATAAATTTTACAGACCTTCGGCACATGATTTTTGAGGTAATGTGGTAGGTATTACGCTCGTGCCGCTTTACTTTCCCAGAAAAAATCCCGGTACCCATTATAGGCTGGGTGAACGGAAGCCGTCGCTTGGGATCGAACCCTACCTCTTGTCCTTTGTAGTCCAGTTCACTAACCACTGAGCTATCGCGGCTTCGACCGTATAGTACATTAACAATAAGAAGAATTAAAGTACATATGTTCGTTAATAGTCGAGTGCCACTATACCTGCGAAGCGTTTGTGACTGATTGTGCTCCTACTGACTCGAAGTTTCTGGGTTCAATTTTAGGATGAGGGGAATTGTTGGCAGAGCGACACAGCTTCGGGGTTTCACCCAGCCTCTAAAAGTGAGTTAGTTCCCCTCGGGTAGAAGACAACATCTAGGCCGGAAGTCACAGTTCTCTACAATTGACAATTTGCTGCAATAGTTCGTTCACAAATTCGTGCCCACAGAGTTGATCAATTATCTCGGAAACTGTTTGATGAATTTCTGTAATTCTTTTTCCATGAAATCTTATTTTTTTACCAACCTTCAGATTTTATAACATTTAAGCACAAAGGTAGTTTGAGTTTTGCACAAATCGTTTTTTGTTATTTAGTTATAGGAAAATATCAAACCTTTAAACAATAGATTTTACTGTAAATTATGTTAATTTTCTAACAATGCAAGGCAAAAACGTATCCGTACTACACTGAATAGTAATAAAACCGACCTCTTTGAGATTCCTTGCAAAAGTGCATGTACAATAACACAGTTACCGTAATAATGTTCCGAATTTCCATTCGTTTACGATGAATGTTGATATTGTATGACAGGGAACAGTTGGCTATGTTCACTTTCTGTGCGGTTTCACCTTATGTCTTTTGGCGTGTGCTGAAACTGCTGCGATGGGGACTACAGTTATCTTTCGTTATGTGGGAGATGAGTTAGTATTTCGAATGATTACGCTGGCACGGGCGGTTGGGCAAATATGGATTTTAATTCGTTTGCTGTGAGCCTTCTATAACCAAATAACCAAATAACAGTTACCGTTTACATAGCGATGAATTTAAACTTTAGACTCTTCATGGTTTTAACAATCAAGTGGTCACTTCACAACAGCTTACAAATTATCACACATACAGGAATATTTATTAACAGTAAATATTTTGTCAAAATACGCCTCTGGACCAATTTAACAAGAACCGGAAATGAAATTACCAAAAACAAACCTCGGAGTAGCGTCTTTTAAGAGTGCGAAACGGTGCTAAGATTGTGTGGTATGCACGTGAAATTTGCCTTTTTAATTGGTGAGTAGATTACAACTTTTTACCAACATTTGGCATTGAAGTGATTACAGACATATGCAACGACATATACCATGCAGGATACATACCAAATGAACTAAAAACATCAACTTTCATTGCATTGCCTAAAAAGAATGGTGCAGTTGAATGAAGTGACTTTAGAACAGTAAGCCTAATGAGCCATGTTACAAAAATCTTGCTAAAAGTTATACAAGGAAGGATTCAGAATAAAATCAATACTGAATTAGATGTTCAGCAATTTGGATTTACGAAAAATAGCGGACAAAAGAAGTCATATTCTGCATGAGAACATTGATAGAAAAATACACAGAAGTAAACAAACCAATATATGCCTGCTTCATAGACTACACCAAAGCTTTTGATAGAGTACACCACAAACAACTTATAGAATGTATAAAAGAGATACATCTAGATGACATGGACATACGACTAATATGTAATCTATACTGGGAGCAAACAGCAATAATAAATATAAGAAAGAGAACTCTACACCCATTGATATAAAAATAGGAGTAAGACAGGGAAGCATCCTGTCACCAAGCTTGTTCAATCTATACACTGAGAACATTTTTAAAAATATCATAGAGATGCCAGGCCTACACATTAATGGAAAGATATTCAATAACCTAAGATATGCTGATGATACTGTACTACTAGCAGACAATCCTAAAGATCTACAACAATTACTTAATGAAATAAACATGACAAGCAAAAAATATGGACTAGATATGAATATCAAAAAGACTAAAACTATGATCATAAACAAAGAAGATACTCAAAACCCACAAGTGGATATCAAAATAGTAGGAATAGACCTGGAGACAGTTCAGAACTACAACTACCTTGGACACACTATAACCAGTGATGGAAAATGTACAACAGAAATAAACAAAAGAACAGGAATGGCAAAAAGTAATTTTAATGTCATGAAGAACATACTAACATCAAGACAGATAACAACAGAGCTAAAACTAAGAATAAAGAAGGAAAAGAAAACAAACATTGAAGTCTTAAAACAACAAAAAATAAAAAGAGAACTACTACGCACAATTCAAACAAGACAAATGCGATTTTTGGGCCATGTTAAAAGACACAACAGCCTACTAAAAGTAATCCTGGAGGAAAAAATACAAGGTAAAAGAGGCAGAGGTAGACCAAGACTAACATGGACGAGTAACATCAAAAGATGGACAAACCAGCCTATGACAACCTGCACCATCAAAGCAAGAGACAGAGCAGAATGGCGCTCCATGGTAGCCAACCTTCGTTGCGGAGAAGGCACTCGATGATGAGATTACAACAAATGTGGGTATTGTAAAATCCTAAAAATTTAGGACAAGAAAAAAATCATATTTTTATATTCCTCAAATAAGCAAAAATCTTTCCTAAATGCATGACAGTAGGGCTAAAGATGAGACTGAAGGTCGGTGAAAAAATAAGATTTCACGAAAAAGAATTCCAGAAATTCATCAAACAGTTTCCGAGATAATTAATCAACTCTGTGGGCACGAATTTCTGAACGAATTATAGTTCTTTTACGACATTTTTTGTTTCTCAATTCCGTGATTGAGATTTCCTCGGTAATTGTTCTGCGAAGTGATTCTCTTGGTTTGCCTTTATGTCCTTTACCACATGTCTTCATATAAATGTCTCATACGGGAAGATTTCTTCATTCATTCAATCTCAGCACATGACATACGTATCTTCAGTGTTGTCTTTTTATAATGCACGACACGTATGTTTGTTTAGATTCCTTATCGTTTGAAATTTATTCTCTGCAAGTTATGTTTGAAATATTTTGGAGATATTTTTTTTCCTAAAAGAAAAGGAATTAAATTTCCTATCTAAAGTCTGAGTGCAATTCCAACTTTCAAATCCATATGTTGGCACTGGTATAACATCCATATATTGACATTGGAATCACATCAGTATGTTGGCACTGGTGTCACATTCATATGTTGGCACTGGTATCACATTCATATGTTGGCACTGGTGTCACATCCATATGTTGTCACTGGTATCACATTCACATGTTGGCACTGGTATCACGCTAGAGTTGAGCAATCTAAGTTGTGTATGTTTACTCAGTACTTAGAATCTCCAGACCAGTTTCCTGCCTAGATCCTCTTTCCTTGATGACAGTCCTGCTTAGAAGTTAGTTGACTCCATTCAGTTTTGCATCTTTTAGCGCAGAAACAAGTTCATAATTTGGACCAGCCATTGCCCATTCTTCACAGCGTGTCCCAAATCTGGATTATTTGTCCATGTTTCTACCGTTCCTTGCAACTTGTCTTTTCGTGTCTCTCTTGTGCCTCCCCGCCAAACAAAACAACGGCAGTGTTGTGCTGGTGTTTATGCCATGGTCTTTCTACTAGTGTTTATGTCATGGTCTTTCTACTGGTGTTTATGTCATCGTCTTTCTACTGGTAGTTATGTCATGGTCTTTCTACTGGTAGTTATGTCATGGTCTTTCTACTGGTAGTTATGTCATGGTCTTTCTACTGGTAGTTATGTCATGGTCTTTCTACTGGTAGTTATGTCATGGTCTTTCTACTGGTAGTTATGTCATGGTCTTTCTACTGGTGTTTATGTCATGGTCTTTCTACTGGTAGTTATGTCATGGTCTTTCTACTGGTAGTTATGTCATGGTCTTTCTACTGGTAGTTATGTCATGGTCTTTCTACTGGTAGTTATGTCATGGTCTTTCTACTGGTGTTTATGTCATGGTCTTTCTACTGGTAGTTATGTCATGGTCTTTCTACTGGTAGTTATGTCATGGTCTTTCTACTGGTAGTTATGTCATGGTCTTTCTACTGGTAGTTATGTCATGGTCTTTCTACTGGTAGTTATGTCATGGTCTTTCTACTGGTAGTTATGTCATGGTCTTTCTACTGGTAGTTATGTCATGGTCTTTCTACTGGTAGTTATGTCATGGTCTTTCTACTGGTGTTTATGTCATGGTCTTTCTACTGGTGTTTATGCCATGGTCTTTCTACTGGTAGTTATGTCATGGTCTTTCTACTGGTGTTTATGCCATGGTCTTTCTACTAGTGTTTATGTCATGGTCTTTCTACTGGTGTTTATGTCATGGTCTTTCTACTAGTGTTTATGTCATGGTCTTTCTACTGGTGGTTATGTCATGGTCTTTCTACTGGTGGTTATGTCATGGTATTTCTATTGGTGTTTATGCCATGGTCTTTCTACTAGTGCTTATGTCATGGTCTTTCTACTGGTGTTTATGTCATGGTATTTCTACTGGTGTTTATGCCATGGTCTTTCTACTGGTGGTTATGCCATGGTCTTTCTACTAGTGTTTATGTCATGGTCTTTCTACTGGTGGTTATGTCATGGTCTTTCTACTAGTGTTTATGTCATGGTCTTTCTACTGGTGTTCATGTCATGGTATTTCTACTGGTGGTTATGCCATGGTCTTTCTACTAGTGCTTATGTCATGGTCTTTCTACTGGTGTTTATGTCATGGTATTTCTACTGGTGGTTATGCCATGATATTTCTACTGGTGGTTATGCCATGGTATTTCTACTGGTGTTTATGTCATGGTATTTCTACTGGTGGTTATGCCATGGTCTTTCTACTGGTGTTTATGCCATGGTATTTCTACTGGTGTTCATGTCATGGTATTTCTACTGGTGGTTATGCCATGGTCTTTCTACTAGTGTTTATGTCATGGTCTTTCTACTGGTGTTTATGTCATGGTATTTCTACTGGTGGTTATGCCATGGTATTTCTACTCGTGGTTATGCCATGGTATTTCTACTGGTGTTTATGCCATGGTATTTCTACTGGTGGTTATGCCATGGTCTTTCTACTGGTGGTTATGCCATGGTCTTTCTACTGATGGTTATGTTATGGTCTTTATACTGGTGGTTATGCCATGGTCTTTCTACTGATGGTTATGTTATGGTCTTTCTACTGGTGGTTATGCCATGGTCTTTCTACTGATGGTTATGTTATGGTCTTTCTGCTGGTGGTTATGCCATTGTCTTTCTACTGATGGTTATGTTATGGTCTTTCTACTGGTGGTTATGCCATGGTCTTTCTACTGATGGTTATGTTATGGTCTTTCTGCTGGTGGTTATGCCATTGTCTTTCTACTGGTGGTTATGCCATTGTCGTTCTGCTGGTGGTTATGCCATTGTCTTTCTACTGGTGGTTATGCCATGGTCATTCTACTTGTGGTTATGCCATAGTCTTTCTACTGGTGGTTATGCCATGGTCTTTCTACTAGTGGTTATGCCATGCTCTTTCTACTGGTGGTTATGCCATGGTCTTTCTACTGGTGGTTATGCCATGGTCTTTCTACTGGTGGTTATACCATGGTCTTTCTACTGTGTTTTTATTTCATGGTCTTTCTACTGCTATTTATTGTATTGTCAATAAGACAGACAGACGGGAAAGCAGACATAAAGGCTGAAAGACAGACAGACAGACAGACAGACAGAGAGACAGGCTTGAAAACAGGATCACAGACAGACAAGCAGACAGATAAGCAGGCAGACAGATGAGATAGATCAGAATTGTGTAACTAATGTTACGCGTGTGTAATTCTGAGATTTTAATTCGCTTTTACCTGCATGAGCGTTTGGAACCAATGATTAATCGAGTGCCGTTTGACTAAAAAGTAACTAATTATAGAAAAATATAGAAAAATAGAAGGTAACCAATTATCATCATCATCATCATCAAGTACCGGGCCTGCAGGCGTAGGTGATCATGTCTCTCCACAACTTCCGATCTCGGCAGCTATTTATAATTTCTGTTGTTGACCTTCCGCCAAGCCATTCTCTTAAGCTGTCTGGTATTTTTTTCTCTTTGCTTCCCTCTATCTCTACGTCCCTGAATTTTTCCAGTTGTTACAATATATTCCAGTTGTTCTCTTCTCATTGCATGGCCATAAAATGATGATTGTTTCTTCCTAACATTGGAAATTAGCTCTCTTTTTGCTTTGACCTCTCTCATAACATCTTCATTACTCTTCTTAGCTGCCCATGGTACTCTCAACATTCTTCTGTAAAACCACATTTAACTAATTAAAGAAGAATATAAAAAAATAGAAGGTAATTAATTATAGAATACTATTAAAAATATAAGGTAACTAATTATAGAAGAATATAGAAAAATAGAATGTAACTAATTATAGAAGAACATAAAAAAATATAAGGTAACTAATTATAGAAGAATATAGAAAAATAGAATGTAACTAATTATAGAAGAACATAAAAAAATATAAGGTAACTAATTATAGAAGAATATAGAAAAATAGGAGGTAACTAAATATAGAAGATTATAAAAAAAATAGAAAATAACTTATTATAGAAGAATATAAAAAAATATAAGGTAACTAATTATAGAAAAACATAAAAATAGACGGTAACTAATTATAGAAGAATATAGAAAAATAGAAGGTAACTAACTATAGAAGAATACAGAAAAATAGAAGGTAACGAATTATAGAAGAATATAGAAAAATAGAAGGTAACTAACTATAGAAGAGTATAGAAAAATATAAAGTAACTAATTATAGAAGAGTATAGAAAAATAGAAGGTAACTAATTATAGAAGAGTATAGAAAAATAGAAGGTAACTAATTGTAGAAGAGTATAGAAAAATAGAAGGTAACTAATTGTAGAAGAGTATATAAAAATAGAAGGTAACTAATTATAGAAGAGTATAGAAAAATAGAAGGTAACTAATTGTAGAAGAGTATATAAAAATAGAAGGTAACTAATTATAGAAGAGTATAGAAAAATAGAAGGTAACTAATTATAGAAGAGTATAGATAAACAGATGGTAACTAATTATAGAAGAGTATATAAAAATAGAAGGTAACTAATTATAGAAGAATATAGAATAATATAAAGTAATTAATTATAGAAGAGTATAGAAAAATAGATGGTAACTAATTATAGAAGAGTATAGAAAAATAGAAAGTAACTAATTATCTATCAATCTATTGACCTTTCGAGCCGTAGCCGGTCCATAGGGCGTAGACCAAGATACTCCTTCTCTTATCTGAATTTTTGTTCTAGCAGTTTTCAATTCTTTTAAAGATATTTTATCAAATCTCGCCATTTGTCTCTGTTCTGTGCAAGCAGCTATATCTCAATGAGGGAGCCGAATCCTGCTGCTCTTGCCTCTCTCATCAATGTTCTTCTCAGTGTCTCTCTGGGTCTTCCTATTTTAATCTTACCTGTTGTTTCCCATATGAGGGCTTGCTTTGCTATTCGGTTATTATCTCTTCTCATCACATGTCCAACATATGACCATCGTCTTTTCTTTATTACTGAAGATATTATGATTATTAATAATTATAATTATTATTAATTAATTATAATTATAGAAGAATATAAAAAATTAGAAGGTAACTAATTATAGTAGAAAATAGAAAAATAGAAGGTAAATTATTATTGCATTCAGTGATTGAGTTTACAATTACTCTTGCTCGACGCAGTGTTAGATTAGTATAATTGTATCTATTATTTAGGGGTCATCGGTAGCCTATTTTGGGAACCACCCGAATGAGTTATCAACGTTCGGACAACCCGTGGTCGATTCCTGCTGGAAGCAATTGGATTGTACTCAAAATACACCTGCGGTCGACCCAGCCGCTGGCAGAAATGGGTACCAGGGTAGTACTCTGGGCAGGTGAGAAATGTCGCCACGCATCGTGAGTTTCGATGCTTCAAACGACACTATGCAGAAGTCACCGAGCATTTCTGGATAGCCGGCCGAGCACATATGGGTGAAAACTCGCGTGCTAAGACGCCGGTTCAAGTCTCGTTCTTTACCTTACCTTTATTATTGAGTACCGAGTAACTAATTACATTATCTAGTCTCTATTTAGTAGTATCATTCTGTATGTTGTATTTATTGAAATATTGAGTAATTTTATTATTTTTTAGTTTCATTTAATTCAGTTTTGTTTTAATATAATTATTTTCTTATTTTCTTAGATATTTTTTCTTCTGAATTCTTAGAAAATATTTTTCTCGTTTCCGTAAAAATCGAGTTCCATCTTTTTATAACATTTTCTTTCTCAGTATTATGGAATCCCTTTGTCCCCATCATTCCTGGCTTATCCTTCATCACTAGTAATATACTTCTAGACAGTATCCCCAAGATTAACAATACATTCTTCATAATTCTACGCCAAATCCTATTAGTTCTGAATACATATTTTTAACTTCTAATGTGTTTTGTTAATAATTAACGTGTTTGTTTTGGAAAATTATTGGTAAATCCGAGATCAATAAATGTCAGAATAATTTCCTCGTGAATATCGGTTAAATTATATCACATGTCCATGTTTGTCTGATAACAGGAGAATATTCATGAGAGCGACGAGTAGAATTGAGATAAGAGAAATTGTGCTTTGACAGGGGGAAAGAAAGACTAATGTGCATCGTAAATCTGAATTTTTAAGATTACAAAAGACAGATGTGGATCGTAAATAAAAATTGTCATATTATAAAAGACAGATATGTACCGTGAATCTAAATTATGATTTTATAAAAGACAAATGTGCACTGTTTAATTTTAATGTTAATATTGTAAAAGACACATGTGCACTGTTAATCTTAATTTGGATATTATAAAAGACAAATTCGCAATGTTAATCTTTATGTTGATATTCTAAAAGACAAATACCCATTATTAATCTTAACGTTGAATTTATAAATAATAAATGCGCACTGTTCATCTTAACGTTGAATTTATAAAGACAAATATGTACTGTTATTCTTAAAGTTAATGATCTATTAGATATGCTTGCCCTGCTAACGTTCGCCCGATGACTAAAGTATTCTAGAGTATTCGTAGACTGTAGAATTCCTCTTCGTCATCCGCCCTTAAAGGACGTTAAGTGGACGTTTCTGCGTTGTGTTGTGGTTTGCAGTATAACTTTTATATTTGCGCCTTTCGGCCCAATACATCCGACTTCAGCACGACATTTTTGAGTACCGGGTTGTCTTCCCTCTTCGATCCCTGCTCGCTTGACCAGACTACACAGGTTAGTCTATTACTGGAGGCACCACGGAGAGGTGGAGCAGGGCCTGGATGGTTTTGATTCACCGATCCTGGCGCAAGCCATCAGCTGTGGGTCGCTGACAACTTCCAGATCTGGTGCTGGGAGGCGCGCCTTCCCCTCCAGATATGAAATATGTTAATCGTATTTTAGATATTATAAAAGACAAAGGCGCACAGTTAATCTTAATGTTGATATTATAAATGTCAAATGTGCACTGATAGTTTTATTTGTGATATTATAAAAGTCAAATGTGCGCTGACAGTTTTATTTGTGATATTATAAAAGTGAAATGTGCGCTGATAGTTTTATTTGTGATATTATAAAAGTCAAATGTGCACTGATAGTTTTATTTGTGATATTATAAATGTCAAATATGCACTGATAGTTTTTATTTGTGATATTATAAATGTCAAATATGCACTGACAGTTTTATTTGTGATATTATAAAGTCAAATGTGCACTGATAGTTTTATTTGTGATATTTATAAATGTCAAATGTGCACTGATAGTTTTATTTGTGATATTATAAAAGTCAAATGTGCACTGAAAATCTTAATGTTAACTGTAGAAAACACAAGTAAAAAGTAAATAAAGTACTCCCGTCACACCAAGGGCGTATAGGGAATATGGTGTTAGTGACCATAAATTTTACAGACCTTCGGCACATGAATTTTGAGGTAATGTGGTAGGTATCACGCCCGTACCGCTTTACTTTCCCAGAAAAAATCCGGTACCCATTAAAAACTGGGTGAACTGGAAGCCGTCGGTTGGGATCGAACCCTACCTCTTATCCTTTGTAGTCCAGTTCACTAACCCCTGCGCTATCGCGGCTCCCTAAAAACACAGACAATAATGGAAGGTTGAAATAGATAAATAGATAGAAAATAAATAAATAAACGCAGAAAGCTTTGACCAGGTATCCAGGTGTAAAATAGCAATTTAATCAACTATATTCCCCTGTCCTCTTTGTTGTATGTTTCCATTTATTTATAAAGCAATTTGTCACATGTAAGCATCTTTTACAGTGTTAATGATAGCTTATTTTAGATTAATAAGCTCTTGTCCATCTTTACTGTATTTGAACATTTATTGGAATTGTAATGTAGCGTATCTTATTTACACGTTGATACTGTAGTGATTATTTTGTCGTCTCTCGCATTACTCTGGTCCATCTTACCCTTCTTCTTCAATTCATAACTCCCTGGGGCCCTTTTCACTGTAGAAGGTAAATAATTTGTGAACAATATAGAAAAATAGAAGGTAACTAATTATAGAAGAATATAGAAAAATAGAAGGTAACGAATTATAGAAGAATATAGAAAAATAGAAGATAACGAATTATAGAACAATATAGAAAAATAGAAGATAACGAATTATAGAAGAATATAGAAAAATAGAAGGTAACGAATTATAGAAGAATATAGAAAAATAGAAGGTAGCGAATTATAGAAGAATATAGAAAAATAGAAGGTAACGAATTATAGAAGAATATAGAAAAATGAAGGTAACGAATTATAGAAGAATATAGAAAAATAGAAGGTAACGAATTATAGAAGAATATAGAAAATAGAAGGTAACGAATTATAGAAGAATATATAAAAATAGAAGGTAACGAATTATAGAAGAATATATAAAAATAGAAGGTAACGAATTATGGACGAATATAGAAAAATAGAAGGTAACGAATTACATTATAGTAAAACAAGTTTTCAGATATAATGGGCAAATATCTAGTCCGTGTAAAACAACTTTGTGTTCACCTAACAATTAACCTAAGACATGCTGACGATACTGTACTCATCATCATCATGTACCCTGCCGGTTGGCGTAGGCGATCATGTCCCTCCACAATCTTCTATCCACAGTGCATCGTATCAGTTCTGTTGTTGACTGTTTTCCATGCCATGACACCAAGCTATCCAGTATTTTCTCTCTTTGTCGTCTGCGATCTCTCTTTCCTTTTATTTTGCCAGTTGTAACCGAGTATTCCAACTTTCCTCTTCTCATGATGTGCCCAAAAAATATCGATTGCGTAAAACTAGAAGAAAATCCTAAAGATCAGGGAAGTTATACAGGGAAGGATTCAGAATAAAATCAATACTGAATTAGATGAGCAACAATTTGGATTCAGGAAAAACAGTGGGACAAAAGAAGCCATATTCAGCATGAGAACATTGATTGAAAAGTACACAGAAGTAAACAAACCAATATATGCCTGCTTTATAGACTACACCAAAGCTTTCGGTAGAATACACCATAACCAACTCATAGACTGCCTAAAGGATATAAATCTAGATGACACAGACATACGACTAATATGTAATTTGTACTGGAGCAAACAGCAATAATTAAATATAACAAGGAGAACTCTACACCCATGGACATAAAAAGAGGAGTAAGACAAGGATGCATCCCATCACCAAGCTTGTACAATCTATACACTGAGAAAATCTTTAAAAACATCTCAGAGATACCAGGCCTAAACATTAATGGAAAGATAATCAATAACCTAAGATATGCTGATGATACTGTTCTACTAGCAGAAAATCCTAAAGACCTACAACAATTGCTTAATATGATAAACATAACAAGCAAAAAATATGGACTAGAAATGAATATCAAAAAGATTAAAACTATGATCATAAACAAAGAAAATTCTCAAGACCTACAATTAAATATCACAGTTGAGGGAATACATCTGGAGACAGTCCAGAGCTACAACTACCTGGGACATACTATAACCAATGATGGAAAATTCAAACTTGAAATAAACAAAAGAATAGGTATGGCAAAAAGTAATTTTAATGCCATGAAAAATATACTAACAACAAAACAAATATCAGCAGGGCTGAAACTAAGAATGGCAAAATATTACATCTTCTCAATATTCCTGTATGGTGCAGTAACATGGACATTAGACAAGAAAACAGAACAGAAAATTGAAGCCTTTGATATGTGGATTTATAGAAGAATAAGTAGAATTGGATAGAAACCAAAGATAACAAACGATGAAGTTGTAAAACAACTGCAAATAAAAAGAGAACTACTAAATACAATTAAGACAAGACAAATGCAATTTTTGGGGCATGTTAAAAGACACGACAGCCTACTAAAAGTATTATTGGAAGAAAAAAAACAAGGTAAAAGAGGCAGAGGCATACCAAGACTAACATGGACGAGTAACATCAAAAGATGGACAAGTCAATTTATGACAGCCTGCACCATCAAAGCAAGAAACAGAGTAGAATGGCGATCCATGGTAGCCAACCTTCGTTGCGGAGAAGGCACTCTATGATGATGATGATGATCAAACAAAGATAATACTCAAAACCTACAAGTGGATATCAAAATTGAAGGAATAGACCAGGAGACAGTTCAGAGCTATAACTACCTTGGACATACTATAACCAGTAATGGAAAATGTACAACTGAAATACACAAAAGAATAGGAATGGCAAAAAGTAATTTTAATGCCATAAAAAATGTACTAACATCAAAACAAATAACACTAGGGATAAAACTAAGAATTGAAAAATGTTACGTCTTCTTAACATTCCTATATGATGTAGAATTATGGACATTAGACAAGAAATCAGAACAGAAAATTGAAACATTTGAAATGTGGATATATAGAAGAATAGGTAGAATTGGATGGGAAAAAAATCAAACAAACGATGAAGTCTTAAAACAACTAAAAATGAAAAGATAACTACTAAACACAATTCAAACAAGACAAATGCGATTTTTGGGCCATGTTGAAAGACACAACAGCCTACTAAAAGTAATATTGGAAGGGAAAATAGACGGTAAAAGAGGCATACCAAGACTAACATGGACGAGTAACATCAAAAGCTTAACAAGTTAGGCTATGACAACCTGCACCATCAAAGCAAAACACAGAGCAGAATGGCGCTCTTTGGAAGCCAACTTTCGTTGTGGCGATGCCACGTTATGATGATGATCATCAATTAATCTAGTACCGACTTAGCAAGCCGAGTGAGGACATTTCCTGCTTGCATCGAATTTCCTAAGATAATTAGTGGAAAAATTAAGTAAAATTTCCGACAAATGTTTAAATATCGTTTACATAAACTTTAGTTGAACATGAAAACTTAGAGACACATCCGGTTGTAAATGGTTGTCTGATTGTGTTTGTTACATAAACTTTAGTTGAACATTAAAACTTTGAGACACATCCGGTTGTAAATGGTTGTCTAATTGTGTTTGTTACATTAACTTTAGTTGAACATGAAAACTTAGAGACACATCCGGTTGTAAATGGTTGTCTGATTGTGTTTGTTACATTAACTTTAGTTGAACATAAAAACTTAGAGACACATCCGGTTGTAAATGGTTGTCTGATTGTGTTGTGTGTGTATCAATATTGGTGAATGTTTACACACGTCATCATGTGCCATCTTCGCAGTGAGTGTTACGTCATTGTTCTCTTTCCCTACCTTCATAAAGTAAAAAAAAGTAAAGTACTTCCCGTCACGCCAAATGCCGTATAGGGAATATGGTGTTAGTAATATGCCTTCGGCACATGATTTTTGGAGTTTATACGGTCGGTATTTCGCCCGTGCCGCTTTACTTTCCCAGAAAAAATCCGGTACCCATTTAAGGCTGGGTGAACCCGGAAGTCCTCGGTTGGGATCGAACCCTACCTCTTGTTCTTTGTAGTCCAGTTCACTAACCACTGAGCTATCGTGGCTCCCTCCCTACCTTCATGGTACACTATATCTGCTCTCTCAGTTTGGGTAAAAGCCTTCATCAAGTGTAACATACAACCAATTTGTTATAAAGTTGTTTTCCTACAATACTTAAAATAGTTTTTATCTGCCTGCGCGGCGAGGAACCTCTGTGCACACGGCTGCCAGGGAAAAAATGGATTAACACGCAAAATTCAGTTCCTAGTCTCTAGGGACTTCGTCAGTGTTGAATGCTGGCAAACGGAACAACAACAACATACAGTTTTCTTATTTTCCTAATTTATTTATAATTGTTATAGTTTGCTTTGAGAACCCAAAGAGGCCAGCACAAAAAGGGAGCTCTTAAAAACATCAGAAAGAAGCAATCAACATTTTTCGGGCACATCGTGAGAAGAGGAAAGTTGGAATACTTGGTTACAACTGGCAAAATAAAAGGAAAGAGAGATCGCGGGCGACAAAGAGAGAAAATACTGGATAGCTTGGTGTCATGGCATGGAAAACAGTCAACAACAGAACTGATACGATGCACTGTAGATAGAAGATTGTGTAGGGACATGATCGCCTACGCCAACCGGTATGGCACATGATGCTGATAGTTTGCTTGTTATACTTGATACAGGTATTAAATGTGCAATTTATATGTTCTCTGCGGCTATATCTGTGACCCAGCATAGCATTTCATATTTTGTGTATGTTATATGTGTGCTTATCTCAAACGTAGTTTAATTTAGTTTAGTTTAAATTAATTTAGTTCTGTTCAGTTTATTTTAGCTGGGTTTATTTTAGTTTAGTTTATTTAATATCGGGAGCCGCGATAGCTCAGTGGTTAGTGAACTGGACTACAAAGGACAAGAGGTAGGATTCGATCCCAACCGACGGCTTCTGGGTTCACCCAGCCTTGAATGGGTACCGCGGTTCCCTGTTTCATAAGTTCATTACTTTTATTTCCCGTCAATCCATCCACTTATCATAATTGTCAAGTAAATGACAATTTCTTGTGACAAGTACAACAGTAGACTACACACGTACAACAGTAAACTGCACACGCACAACAGTAAACTACACACGCACACGCTTTACACTCGCGGCCATGATTAAAGTAACCCAACAAGAAACATGTCCCAGGAAATGATATATCAGGTAGGCTGATTTCCTTCACTAACTCTTTAATCCAACCGGAAATCTAAGGAACGCCATTTTGACAAGAATCATATAATTTCAAGAATGGAGAGTATTGATTGGTTAAAAGCCAAGTTATATTTTTATGTTTAGAATGGCTGAATATGTCAGGTAGTTAGAGAAGGGGAAATAATGGAAGAGGCTGGAGATTAAATGAGCGATCTACACATGTTTTGTATGACTTGGGGATAAAAGAGGAATAAATTAAATATAAACAAAGCGAAGACAGGAATAGAAATGAAATATTCAGGGCCGCTCTGGGGAAGTTCATTCTAATTGCTTGTGGGAAGAGAGTATAGAGTGATTGAAAAAATGAGACGTGTGGGGGACAAGTCAAACATTGTTTACAGTGTCTATATTGCATATCTTGCAGTGCGTTGGCACCCTCTCTCATGAATCATGATCCCTATTTGCCAACTTATATTTATAATTACGCCAGCACTGCTATTCTTTGCCTATTCTCCGCTTACATTTATTATTATTATCAATACAGATTCTTCCATTTTATATTCCAGTTTATCTCACTCTCCCCATTTTGTTATTTCTATTCCATTTCTATATAGCTGCTTTTATACAATTCCTGTCTGACACTACCATACTATGCACCCGTCCTCCATAATCATCATATTACGCCTCATTTATCTCCTTGTTATCTGAGACACGTCTGTGTTTGTTTGCTCGTTTTCACTACTATATTTCACACTTCTCTACCCTTTGTGTGCCACTCTTGACTCCCTCTCACACTTCATTCAAACACCTTCCAAACTCATCCGATTCTCTTCGTCTAATCACGTGACAGATTTCACCCCCTCTCACATCTCATCCCATTTGACTCACAGTCATCTATTCGCTATATATATATTATCAAACTTGTGTGCTTAGAACAATATTATATGGATCTGAAACCTGGACAACATACTCAAACCAGGAAAAAAGACTAATGTCTTCCACATGCGATGTCTCCGCAAAATAATGCACATCAAATGGCAGGACAAAATAACCAACTTAACTGTCCTGCAACGTGCTAAGACCCTAACAATCATGTCGATGCTCAGAAGTCGAAGACTAAGATGGCTGGGGCTTGTCCAGCGAATAGAAGAAAACCGCATTCCTAAGCAAATACTATATGATGACCTAATACACGGAAAAAGACAAATCGGCAGACCTAAACTACGATATAGAGATATATGTAAATCATGTTTGAAAGACTTCTCCATTTGTGAAAATGACTGGGAACATCTGGCAAGTAATCGCACATCATGGAGAACTTGTATAAGGAACGGTATAACATCATTTAAGACTGTGCTAAGGCAAACCGTAGAAGAGAAAAGACTCATAAAAAAGGATGGAAAACCCTGTGAACCAGTGGGCCTGACTTGTTCATTCTGTGACCGTGTGTGTTTGTCAAACATTGGTAGAATTAGCCACGAGAGAAGCTGTTCAACAAAAACAAAACCTAAACAAAATACACAATAGCCTCCACTTGACCGTCTGACAAGGCGAAAAGGGCCTACATCTATTCGCTGGAAGCTTTTGTATCTTGCCTCAGTGAATGTTCCTTAAACATTGTTTAAATTGGCATATTTTTTATGATTTCTTTTGGGCTACAAAAGAAATAATTGATAAATATACTCCTGCGATATAAGTGATTTGCTACATAAAAAATAAACACTGATATCACAATTTTTTTTTATTACTGACGTCTTTAGTTCTTTGGTTATGGAAGGCCCCGTATCACTGCAAACGAATTAAAATCCATAATTACTCAACCGCCCGTGCCAGTGGGATCATCTGAATTACTAACTCATCTCCCAAACAAAGAAAGGTAGCTGTAGTCCCCATCATAGCAGTCGCAGCACACGCCAAAAGACATAAGGCTAAACCGCACAGAAAGTGAACACAGCTAACTGCTCATTGTCATACGATATTATCATTCATCGTAAACAATTGGAATATCGAAACATGATCAAAACGGATGAAACACACAGCTCACGGTGTGCACAGAGCACTTAACTCAGCAGTTCCTTACTGACGTCTATGTTGGTTTACTCGCTCTACCTTTCACTAAAATAAAGGACAAACACCGAGACTGGATTCCATTCACAGAGGCATCAAGTGTTCGTCTTTTTCTTTTTTATGGCGGGCAAAATAAAGTCAGACCCAGGCACCTCGCGATGACTGCACTCTCACTGAGTATGCGGCCTTTATTTTCATCACCTATAAATCCATAAAATCACCCATAAAAAAAGACAGAGGTAATGGTAACAACAAAGAAAAGACATCACCTCAGTGCAAAATAAAGACAAGTGGAACAATATTAAAACAGGTAAATGAATTTAAATATTTGGGAACTTTGTTAACCTCAGACGGAAGATGTACAAAAGAGGTGAGATGCAGAATGGCTCAGGCAAAAGCAGCTTTCCAAAAAAAAAATGAGGAAGATACTATGCAATCTATTTTTGACAACAGAACATGAAAAAGAGCTCTTAAATGTTATGTAGAGCCAGTCTTAACATATGGGTGCGAATCATGGACAATAGGACAACAGACAAGAAAATCAATGGAGTCTGTAGAAATGTGGTTTTACAGAAGATTGTTGAGAGTACCATGGACAGCTAAGAAGAGTAATGAAGATGTTCTGAGAGAGGTCAAAGCAAAAACAGAGCTAATTTCCAATATTAGGAAGAAACAATCATCATTTTTGGGCCATGTAATGAGAAGAGATCAACTGGAATATATTGTAACAACTGGAAAAATTGAGGGACGAAGAGATAGGGGAAGCAAAGAGAAAAAAATAGCAGACAGCTTAAGAGAATGGCTTTGGCAGAAGGTCAACAACAGAAATGATAAATAGCTGCCGAGATCGAAAGTTGTGGAGAGACATGATAACCTACGCCAGTAGGCCCGGTACTTGATGATGATGATAAATCCATAAGTACACCCCAGAAATGGAATATTGTCTTAAGATAGTTTTTTTTATATTTTCAAACCGTGCGTGCTTTTTTTTGTTTAATTACACCCGTTCTATTCAGAACATACGGAATGTATATTAGAATTCAATATGTTTGTGGTTATATGTGATTTAGTTAACAACAGAAAGTTACACACGTTTTTAATATTTGAAATTAACATTTTTATAAGCATTAATGTACAAAAACACCGGCAACTTATTTTAGGCCACTAGACACATATAACATACAAATATTAGGCACATATAACTAATAACAGTTATACACATATAACTAACAACATTTAGACACATATAACTAATAACAGTTATACACATATAACTAACAACATTTAGACACATATAACTAATAACTAACAACCGTTAGACACATATAACTAACAACTGGTAGACACATATAACTAACAACCGTTAGACACATATAACTAACAACTGTTAGACACATATAACTAACAACCGTTACACACATATAACTAACAACTGTTAGACACATATAACTAACAACTGTTAGACACATATAACTAACAACTGTTAGACACATATAACTAACAACTGTTAGACACATATAACTAACAACTGTTAGACACATATAACTAACAACATTTAGACACATTTTGGAGCGCCTTTCCGTTATGTTTCTTGCTTTGATGGTGCAGGTTATCATTGGCTGACTTGTCCATCTTTTGATGTTGCTCGTCCATGTTAGTCATGGTCTGACTTTGCCTCTTTTACCTTGTACTTTCTCTTCCAAGATTACCTTTAGTTGGCTGTTGTGTCTTTCAACATGCCCCCAAATTCCCATTTGTCTTGTTTGAATTGTATTTAGTAGTTATCTGTTCGTTTTTAGTTGTTTCAAGGCTTTATCATTTGTTTTCTTTTCTTTCCATCCAGTTCTACTTATTCGTCTATATATCCACATTTCAAAGGCTTCAATTCTCTGTACTGCTTTCTTGTTTAATGTCTGTGTTTGTTACCATACAGGAAAGTTTAGAAGAAATATCATTTTTCTATTATTAGTTTTAGCCTGGTGTTATTTGTTTTGATGTTAGTATGTTCTTCATGACATTAAAATTACTTTTTGCCATTTATATTGTTTCGTTTATTTCAGTTGTACATTTTCCATCACTGGTTATAGTATGTTCAAGGTAGCTGTGGTTCTGAACTCTCTCCAAGTCTATTCGTTTAAGTTTGATATCCACTAGCAGGTTCTGAACTCTCTCCAAGTCTATTCGTTTAAGTTTGATATCCACTAGCAGGTTCTGAACTCTCTCCAAGTTTATTCGTTTAAGTTTGATATCCACTAGCAGGTTGTGAACTCTCTCCAAGTCTATTCCTTTAAGTTTGATATCCACTAGAAGGTTCTGAACTCTCTCCAAGTCTATTCCTTTAAGTTTGATATCCACTAGCAGGTTCTGAACTCTCTCCAAGTCTATTCCTTTAAGTTTGATATCCACTAGCAGGTTCTGAGTTTTTCTTTTGTTTATGATCATAGTTTTATAAACATCGCCTTATGTCCCAGAAATGTGAACGTGATATTTCCCGTACTGAGTTATCTGACCTGATCCAATTAGCGTGGTCGTGGTGTCTTCGTGGAGGAGTAGACTGCTATAGAATCGGGTTCGATGCGCCTGATGCAAGCAGTCTGGTATGCGACGTTTGATTTCTTTCAGATAAGAAACGTTTTACTCCAATCCTTATTCAATGCTGTCACCTCTAGTGCCGTTCTTCGTAGACAGACGATGTAATGTTTGACTCAAACTCAGTTATCTCGTCTTTAAGGTGCTCATTGATAACATTCATAAATCACTCGTCTTCTTGAATTGCCATATGCATATTTACCACTTGCTACAGAATTCATTTTACAATTGCACTAAAATTATGACATTTCCGACAACCTGACTGAAGAAAACGGGTTTAATCGATTTATTCTTCGATTACTTGATTTCAATATAACTCTGATAACACAAACAAACTTCACAATATCTTATCAGATTAATAAATCAATAAGTAGCTATGATAACATCTAGGGAAAATCCGAAAAAAAATGTTTTTAAAATCAGATACATTTTTATTATACCAATTGGAGGCAAAGGCGCGCCTCACAGCACCAGAGCTGGAAGTTGTCAGCGACCCACAGCTGATGGCTTGCACCAGGATCGTTGAACCAGCACCATTCAGACCCTGGTCCATCTCTCCGCGGTGCCTCCAGTAACAGACTAACTTGTCTAGTCTGGCCAAACGAATAGGGATCGAAGAGGGAAGACAACCCGGTACTCAAAAATGTCGTGCTGAAGTCGGATGTGTTGGGCCGAAAGGCGCAAATATCTCAGTTATACTGCAATCCACAACACAACGCAGATACACCCACTTAACGTCCTTTTAAGGGTGGATGATGAAGAGGAATTCTATAGTCTACGTATACCCTAGAATACTTTAGTCATCGAGCGAACGCAAGCAAGCATTATGACAATTAGATTTTCATATTAGATTTTAGATATCAAAGATTCAAATAATATAATTATACAATTTTGCCAGGATATTTAGGCCTTAAAGGCATTAATAATATAAGAACGAATTAGGTCAGAAATAAACATTTGAAGCTTCGATGCTGCTTGTACAATGATCTCAATCAATATTTATATTGAAGTTTTAAAGTTGCGCGAAATTACTATTATTTTGTGTGTAATTACAAATGATATCAATTAAAGCATGCATCAGAAACGGGCATGTTTCTCTGTGTTAATAAAACGATTTGCAATGTGTGAATGAACGATTAAGTCTCGCTTCAAGTGATTTAGTGAGGCCTAGCTTGTGACGTTAAAGGATGATAATATGCATGAAGCACTCATCTGCTAAGCTTAACATGCCAGGTCGAACAGAAGTGGGCACAGGGAATACAAAAAAATTTAGCGTAATGGTAAACCCTAGAGCAATTGAGTAAATGCAGATGGGGCGTCGATAAGAAAAGCATTATTCGTATAATACAGAGTAGAAAAATAAACACGGTATGATAGTGACTGAGAGTTAAAACATGGACATGAGTGAGACATATTGATACCACAGGGAAATAATACTCCTTTATGATACGCCAGTCCGTTGACTACAATAAACAGTCATTGGATGCGTCCATGACAGGAAATCACTGAGTTAGATGTCACGGGTGCCCAGCAGTCGTTCATCGATAACCCGCTGTCACTAATTTTTTTTTTTTTAAACCGAACTTCTCCTCGTATCTCTCATGTTATCTTTGCCAGGCTCCGTCCGTGGACTCCTTTCACTAGAGATGTCAGAAATGTCAACAACAATGCATACAGCTCTGTTTATTTACCCCTATCCAGGTTATGATCGTCCGTTAAAAACAATACAAACTTCGCGGCATTTTTTAGATCTGTATCAACCCCGTGACATCTCCCATATCTTCAACATAAACCGTTTCTTGTCTGCAGATTTCATCTTTTTACCCCCACGCTAATTATTCTTCATTTCCAGCATATTTCTCTGCTTCCTTGTCTAAAAAAGGGTAATTTTTTTAAGCCAAATATGTTTATCAAATAGCTTCATGCATCTTAAAACAAGAATAATATTTTACAAACATTTTTTATCTAATTTTATATTACCCGTTTTCATATTTTTCTCCCCACTTTTCCAGTGACACTTCTATATTTTACATCAACGCACATTTTTTTTCTATTTTTTTTTCTATAAATATTCTGAAACTGAGACATGCTCTTTATAAGTTTTCTCTACAAAAGAAATAAAAGTTGTCATTATATTATATTGCCAAAGAGAACTAGCAGATGGATAGAGAGAAAGATGAGCGAGTGTTGCACATTTACAGTTACAACTAAGATGTGGAGAGGGCACTGGCAAGGAACATGTAGTGTATGCATAAATATAACACAGCCAGAAACGAGAAACTTATCGCGTAACAAGAAGACTTATCAACCAACACAGAACTGGAGTCGTCTGTCGCTGGACACTGCGGGACTTGCTGAGAAGGGGATCTGAGCACCTATGGAAATGTCCGGAATGCAATGATGATTACCCGCAAATAACGCACCAACTCACTGATGTTAGTGTTCATATTTTGTTAAGGGGTTACACTGAGATCACAGTTTGTATTGAGATGATAGTGTATACCATCTTGTGTATGTGAAATAAATATAGGACCCAAGCTGTTAATATGATTAAAAAAAAAAAGTAAAGTAAAGTACCCCCGTCACGCCAGGTGTTAGTGACCATAAATTTTACAGACCTTCGGTACATGATTTTTAGGGTAATGTGGCTGGTATTACGACCGTCCCGCTTTACTTTCCCTGAAAAAATCCGCTACCCATTAAATGCTGGGTGAACCGGACTCCGTCGGTTGGGATCGAACCCTACCTCTTGTCCTTTGTAGTCTAGTTCACTAAACACTGAGCTATCGCGGCTCCCTGTTAATATGATAATCACGCTAAAATATTATTATCACGAAGTAGTAATTTCCCTAGAGGTATTACCTGTCATATAAAGCTCCAAGAGAAGTCAATGTTGACATATGACAAGTTCTGTCTACTCTCTCCATGGAACCAGTTGCATTCCAGCCTGGAATTATCATATCCGCCTAGCACTTGCCACATCATTTCCCAAAACTCGTCGGTAAAATCTGTTGACAAATTCACTCCGTACACGTAATACCGGACTGCACAAACGACGATTACAAACTTCCTTTGTCGCTTTTGAGACACGCATAGCTGGTGTCTGTGGCTCACCATTGCACTCAGTGGTCAGGTAACCATACTGGCTGAGACACGCATAGCTGGTGTCTGTGGCTCACCATTGCTCTCCGTGGTCAGGTATCCATACTGGCTGAGACACGCATAGCTGGTGTCTGTGGCTCACCATTGCTCTCCGTGGTCAGGTATCCATACTGGCTGAGACACGCATAGCTGGTGTCAGTGGCTCACCATTGCTCTCCGTGGTCAGGTATCCATACTGGCTGAGACACGCATAGCTGGTGTCAGTGGCTCACCATTGCTCTCCGTGGTCAGGTATCCATACTGGCTGAGACACACGCATAGCTGGTGTCAGTGGCTCACCATTGCTCTCCGTGGTCAGGTATCCATACTGGCTGAGACACACGCATAGCTGGTGTCAGTGGCTCACCATTGCTCTCCGTGGTCAGGTATCCATACTGGCTGAGACACGCATAGCTGGTGTCAGTGGCTCACCATTGCTCTCCGTGGTCAGGTATCCATACTGGCTGAGACACGCATAGCTGGTGTCGGTGACTCACCATTGCTCTCCGTGGTCAGGTATCCATACTGGCTGAGACACGCATAGCTGGTGTCAGTGGCTCACCATTGCTCTCCGTGGTCAGGTATCCATACTGGCTGAGACAGGCATATCTGGTGTCAGTGACTCACCATTGCTCTCCGTGGTCATGTATCCATATTGGCTGAGACACGCATAGCTGGTGTCAGTGGCTCACCATTGCTCTCCGTGGTCAGGTATCCATACTGGCTGAGACACGCATAGCTGTGTCAGTGGCTCACCATTGCTCTCCGTGGTCAGGTATCCATACTGGCTGAGACACGCATAGCTGGTGTCAGTGGCTCACCATTGCTCTCCGTGGTCAGGTATCCATACTGGCTGAGAAGACGAAAATAGTCACATGTAAGAAGATGATGACGTTTCACCTTGTCCAGAACCAGGAGTGTGCTCAGTGCTAGAGTTACCAGCGAACTTATCGGCTATTTCATGTGTGTGAGTGTGTACACCAGCATCAACACACCCAGGCTAACACGCTAACTTCACATCCACCCAGTTGCTACATCTACTCCTGTAAAGTAAATTACCCCCGTCACGCCAAGTGGCGTATAGGAAATATGATGTTAGCGACCATAAAATTTACAGACTTTCGGCAGATTATTTTTGGGGTAATGTGGTCGGTATTACGCCCGTGTCGTTTTACTTTCCCAGAAAAAAATCCAGTACCCATTAAAACAACCACTCTGGAGGCTGAGCAAAATGGAATCGGACTTCATTTCCCAACATCGTTTGCGATGGTACTACCGTTACCTTTAATTATGAGAACATGAAATAAAAGGTATACACCACACCCGGGAATGGAAGTAATTAGTCATGTACTGAAGCACAATGAATCATCCTGGCTACCACAAAATAACAAATGTACTAAAGGGAGGTCAAAAAGTAATGCACACCAATTTTTTTCTCGGCTAATAATAAAGATAGGAATATGAAATTTTGCACACTTGGAATATGACATGTTCCAATTATGTGCACCAAATTGCACAGCATTTTGATAAATATTACGCAATCTATGAACCGTTAAAATGGAGCTTGTCAACAATGTCCGTTACAAACAGCGAATTGTCATAGAATTTCTGGTTGCGGAAAAAGAAACTGTGGCAAACATTCATAAACGACTGTGTGCAGTGTACAAATGTTCTGCAGTCGATAGGAGCACAGTTAGTGGCTGGGTTCAGAGAATTAAAGCTGCAGAAAGTGTACGAGTGGAGCTGCATGATTTACCGCGTTCTGAACGTGTTGCCTCGGCTACCAGCACAGACATGTTAAACCGGGCTGATGCCATTATTCGTAAGGATAGGCGTATCACTAGTCAGCAATTGGCATTGCAGCTTACAGTCAGCAAGGGAAGTGCAATCGCAATTTTTAAAACTCTCGGATATTCAAAGATTTGCGCTCGATGGGTTCCTCGGTGCCTAACAAATGATCACAGAGTTCAAAGGAAAACATTCTGTTCTGAATTGTTGGAGCGTTTCGGTGTTGAAGGAGAAATGTTTTTGTCAAAAATTGTTACCGGTGACGAAACGTGGGCACATTATTATGAGCCTGAAACAAAAATGCAGTCAATGGAATGGCATCATCCGCAGTCACCAAAAAGAAAAAAATTCAAAACATCTCCATCAGCCGGAAAGGTGATGATCACTGTCTTCTGGGACATTGATGGTGTGATTCTTGTTGATGTAATGACAAGAGGTGAGACAATCAACTCGACAGCTTACATCAATACACTGACAAAACTCAAAAATCGGTTCCACAGAGTTCGGCCTAATAAGCCATCTGCAGATTTGTTGCTTCAACATGACAATGCACGCCCTCACACAAGTCTGGTAACACGGGAAGCAATCAACAAATTTGGTTGGACTGTACTGCCCCATCCTCCTTACAGCCCTGATCTGGCTCCCTCAGATTTCCATCTGTTTGGACCACTCAAAAAACTCCTGCGTGGGACACACTTTGACAATGATGAGGATGTGATCCGTGCAGTTAAAAAATGGCTACGCGAGCAGGACAAAACTTGGTACAAACGAGGCATTCATGACCTAGTTTCGCGTTGGCGTAAGGCAATAACGCTTGGACGGAGATTATGTTGACAAATAGGTAGTGTAAAGGGGATATTCAGCTTCAATCTGTGAAAATTTCACACATTTTGCCCGAATAGTTTCCGAGAAAAAAATTGATGTGCATTACTTTTTGACCTCCCTACGTATCTCAACGATGATTACAGAACCTTTGAATGATTTGGACAGTTTACTGTCTCCCGGCTTATGACCATCACAAACTAAATAAACGCGAGCACAACCTTCCGTGGACAGATGCACCACTGTGCACATGTTATTATTAAACACGATAGCACAATCTACATACATTTTTGGCGTGTGAGTTAGCACGCTTTGACCCAACCAGCAAGACAATCACAACTTGCTGGGGGTAATGTTAACCTCTTGACAACATTCAAATTCATCACAGGCACAACTCTAGCGATTTAAACATATCAAGATGCAAAAACAAGCAGACAAATAGAATAACACAAGTGTAGACGTGCTGACTTTAAGGACAAGGTAAAATTGAACAACCAACGTTTCGTCTCTTCAACGGATGACAGCACAAACAGAACAGACGACACGTCCCAAAATGTTCAAACGAAAAGGAGTCACCACGGTGGACAGAGAGGTTATGGTTATGGTTATTCGAAGGCCCTAGTATCACTGCAAACAAATTGAAATCCATAATTGCTTAACCGCCCGTGCCAGTGGAATCAGCAACATTAATATCTCATCGAATATTCAAACAAAGAAAGGCAGTTGCAGTCCCCATCGTAGCAAACACAGCACAAGTCACGAGACATAAGGCGTATTATAGCACCGACAGTGAACGCATCTGAACTGTCCTTCGTCCTACGGTATCATCATTCATTGTAAGCAATCTGAAAGTAGAAACACCTTCCGGATGAAACACACAGCTCGCGGTGTGCACAGAACACTACTCAGTAGCTCCGGCAGCAAGCCGGTCAAGCCAGGCATGTGTTCTTGGTCAGTCTGGCCATGTCTACAAAGTAGACAATCTTATTTGTAGTTCCCTTATTGCGTTCATATCTCCCAACAAGACAGAAGACTACTTCTCCCAACAAGACAGAAGACTACTTCTCCCAACAAGACAGAAGACACCTTCTCCTAACAAGACATAAGACTACTTCTCACAACAAGACAGAAGACTACAGCTCCTAAGAAGACATAAGACTACTTCTCCAAACAAGACAGAAGACAACTTCTTCTAACAAGACATAAGACTACTTCTCCAAACAAGACTTAAAACTACTTCTCCTAACAAGACATACGATTACTTCTCCCAACAAGACAGAAGACAACTTCTCACAACAAGACATAAGACTACTTCTCCCAACAAGACAGAAGTCTACTTCTCCCAACAAAACAGAAGACTACTTCTCCCAACAAGACAGAAGGCTACCTCTCCCTACAAGACAGAAGACGACTTCTCCCAAACAAAACATAAGACTACTTCTCCCAACAAGACAGAAGACAACTTCTCCTAACAAGACATAAGACTACTTCTCACAACAAGACAGAAGACTACTTCTCCTAACAAGACTTAAGACTACTTCTCCCAACAAGAAATAAGACTACTTCTCCCAACAAGACAGAAGACTACTTCTCCCAACAAGACAGAAGACGACTTCTACCAACAATACATAAGACTACTTCTCCCAACAAGACAGAAAACTACTTCTCCTAACAAGACATAAGACTACTTCTCCCAACAAGACAAAAGACGACTTCTCCCAACAAGTCAGGCAACTTCTCACAACAAAACATAAGATTACTTCTTCCAACAGGACAGAAGACAACTTCTCCCAACAAGACAGAAGACTACTTCTCCCAACAAGACATAAGACTACTTCTCCCAACAAGACAGAAGGCAACGTCTCCCAACAAGACAGAAGATAACTTCTCACAACTATACAGAAGGCAACTTCTCACAACAAGACAGAAGATTACTTCTCCCAACAAGACATAAGACTACTTCTCCCAACAAGACAGAACGCAACTTCTCACAACAAGACAGAAGACAACTTCTCACAACAAGACAGAAGACAACTTCTCCCAACAAGACAGAAGACTACTTCTCCCAACAAGACAGAAGGCAACTTCTCCCAACAAGACAGAAGGCAACTTCTCCAACAAGACAGAAGGCAACTTCTCCCAACAAGACAGAAGGCAACTTCTCCCAACAAGACAGAAGACTACTTCCCCCAACAAGACAGAAGACTACTTCTCACAACAAGACAGAAGACTACTTCTCCCAACAAGACAGAAGACAACTTCTCCCAACAAGACAGAAGGCAACTTCTCACAACAAGACAGAAGACTACTTCTCCTAACAAGACAGAAGACAACTTCTCCCAACAAGACAGAAGGCAACTTCTCACAACAAGACAGAAGACTACTTCTCCCAACAAGACAGAAGACAACTTCTCCCAACAAGACAGAAGACTACTTCTCCCAACAAGACAGAAGAATACTTCTCTCAACAAGACATAAGTCTACTTCTCCCAACAAGACAGAATACTACTTCTCACAACAAGACATAAGACTACTTCTCCCAACAAGACAGTAGTCTACTTCTCCCAACAAGACAGAAGACTACTTCTCACAACAAGACAGAAGACTACTTCTCCCAACAAGACAGAAGACTACTTCTCCCAACACGACAGAAGACAACTTCTCCCAACAAGACATACGACTACTTCTCCCAACAAGACAGAAGACTACTTCCCCTAACAAGACAAAAGACTACTTCTCCCGACAAGACAGAAGACTACTTCTCCCAACAAGACAGAAGACTACTTCTCCCAACAAGACAGAAGACTACTTCTCCCAACAAGACAGAAGACTACTTCTCACAACAAGACAGAAGACTACTTCTCCCAACAAGACAGAAGACTACTTCTCCCAACACGACATAAAACAACTTCTCCCAACAAGACATAAGACTACTTCTCCCAACAAGACAGAAGACTACTTCCCCCAACAAGACAGAAGACTACTTCTCACAACAAGACAAGGACTACAATGTCGTCTCAATTTTATCATATGTTTGCCCTGTTTACTTTCATTATCACCACCATCGCCACCATCATCATCGTTATTAAACACCATGTCTGCTTGCATTGATGATCACATTTGTGAACGACTTTCTATCTTTAAAGTTCTTTATTGAGTTCATACCTAAACGCACCTGTATCTCTTCTCACTGTTGAGGTGAAAACGATAATAAATCAGCAGTTGACGAGACCAGCCATCTGTGGGTAGCAACGGCAAGAAAATGCTCTACTCTCTGTTGATCGATATTCAAAGGGAACCCGAAGGATATTCTTGGACTCAGAAATGTGTTTGTTCTATCCTCAGTTGTGTTATGTTGTCAAAATATGTTTCAGTTGTTCCCTTCTCATTCTTCTTTTTCTGGTGGCGTCTGTAGTCTAGTTGGGAAAACCACGAGACTGGACTACCCATGGTCGGACAACCCGTGTTGTGTTCGATTTCCGCTGGAAGCGGTGTGAGTTGTACTCGTGGTTGGAAACACCCCCCCCCCCCCCCGGGGTCGACCCAGCCGTTGGCAGAAATGGGTACCAGGGTTTTAGCCTGGGAAGGTGAGGAATGTCGCCTCGCATCTGAGTTTAGATGCTTGAGGCGACACTATACAGAAATCTCCGAACATTACTGGATAGGCGGCCGAGCACATATGGGTGGAAACTCGCGTGTTAAGACGTCGGTTCAAGTCTCGTACTGTACCTTTACCTTACCATCTTCTTCTTTCTCTTTCTCTTTCTCACTGGTACCGAAAAGATGTCATGGTTTATATCATTTGTCGTTCTTGAGCTGCTCGAACTGTCTGAATTAGTGATTTTCCTTTGTTGTTACATGTCTCTGTCACTGCATCTATCCAACTTCTTCTCGGTCTTCCTCTTGGTCTTTTCCATGCATTCTCGAGAAGAAAGCCCTTGATGGTGATTGGTGAGGATTCATTCTGACCAGGCGGCCTAACCATTTAAGTTGTTGTTGTTCTGTATATTCTTGGCAGGGTTTAGTTCCTATCATTTTTCTTATGGTTGCATTTGGTATTCTATCTCTTCTTGTGTTGTTTGTTACTTTTCTCAAGCATCGCATCTCACATGTATTGATTTTTCTTAAATGTGATTTACAAAGGGTTCATGTTTGACTTTCATAGCACAAATTTGGTACGAAAATGCTATTTATTATTTGTTGTTTAGTTGCAATATAAATGTTTGGATACCCTTCTCATTACATGCCCCAAAAGAGCACTTTCTTTTCAGATGTTGACAATACGTTTCCTTTTTTCTTGGATCACTTTTAGAACGTCTTCATTACTCTTGTTAGCTGTCCATGGCATTCTCCACATTCTTCTCTAGAACACAGATTTCCCCTACTGTTGTCCACACGTCAAGACTGGCTGCACAAACAAATTAAGACTTCTTGTACCTATTTTCGTTGATAAACATGAGCTGCATACTATCCTTCCTCTTGAAGAGAACGAAAGGGCATTCCAATTATTGTCAAATAGGAAATACATTAATGTCTATTGTTTATGCATCTAACTGGTTATACTAATCCCTGGGATCAGTCTAATCTTTTATCAGTCTAATCGTTTATCAGTCTAATCTTTTATCAGTCTAATCGTTTATCAGTCTAATCTTTTATAAATCTAATCGTTTATCAGTCTAATCGTTTATCAGTTGAATCGTTTATCAATCTAATCGTTTATCAGTCTAATCGTTTATCAATCTAATCGTTTATCAGTCTAATCGTTTATCAGTCTAATCGTTTATCAGTCTAATCGTTTATCAATCTAATCGTTTATCAGTCTAATCGTTTATCAGTCTAATCGTTTATCAATCTAATCGTTTATCAGTCTAATCGTTTATCAGTCTAATCGTTTATCAATCTAATCGTTTATCAGTCTAATCGTTTATCAATCTAATCGTTTATCAGTCTAATCGTTTATCAGTCTAATCGTTTATCAATCTAATCGTTTATCAATCTAATTGTTTATCAATCTAATCGTTTATCAATCTAATCGTTTATCAGTCTAATCGTTTCTCAATCTAATCTTTTATCAGTTGAATCGTTTATCAATCTAATCGTTTATCAGTCTAATCGTTTATCAATCTAATCGTTTATCAATCTAATCTTTTATCAGTTGAATCGTTTATCAATCTAATCGTTTATCAATCTAATCTTTTATCAGTTGAATCTTTTATCAGTCTGATCTTTTATCAGTTGAATCGTTTATCAATCTAATCTTATTCTTCTGCTTCTTTCTTCCTCATTTGCCTTTCAGCGTCGAGGGGAGATATAATTTGCGGTCCTTTGCTCTTCTGTTCGCCACTGCTGCTGTTATGTTTCCTAGTGCTTCTAATATTCCATCGACCCATCTTTTTCGTGGTCGACATTTGGGTCTGGTGTTCTCACAACGTTTTCTGAAGGCTCGTTGTGTGAGTTTTAATCTTTCTGCCTTGTCACGTGGCCAGACCATTTTATCTGTTCTTTCCTTATATATTCTATAGCGGGGGCTATTCCTAGCATTTTCTCAGTTCTTCATTTATGATCTTATCTCTCACACTGTTTCCTGAGTATTGTGTAAATGAAAATAAATTGATGTCTATTGTTTATGCATCTACCTGGTTATACTAATCGTTTATCAGTTCAATCGTTTATCAGTTCTATCGTTTATCAGTATTCTTCTTAAGATGTTTTTTGGAGTTCAAAATATGTTATTTCTTCTTGTCAATTTACCCTTTATTGGAGCACAGACTAAGAACAATATCTCAATTACTTATTTTATTTGTCTCTTATAAACCTATGAGTGTTGTTCATCTTTGTTTTCTGTATTCGAAGTTTACATCTCCATATTTTCTTTTGGCCTTTCATTTTTTCCCGTGGGTACCACGTAAGAGACTTATTATGGCAGTGCTTATAGTTGTCTGACAGCGCGTATGCTATCACATTCTTTAATCTTTCTCGTATAATTTCTTCCACTGAGAGCTAATATGTTCTTCGCTACAGTTCGTCTAATAGCGTCTGATCGGGTATTCTTTGTATCCCTAGATAATGTTTCTTTTGTTTCAGATCAATACAGAAGGGCCGATTTGACATGCGTGTTTGAACAACATGATTGTGTGTCTTGCTTGATTCTAAATTATTCAAGCTTCAGGTCATCTCAAGCATTCTGTCTTTGAAACATGCAACATTCAAGCAATAAACATCTACTTGCAATATTTCACGTTCCAATTGTAACTTCCAGAGTTGAGCAAATAGTCAGTTCCCACTGACTCACAAATTATTAACAAGTAGAATGCGTCAATTAAATAACATTTCAGAATTCAAGTATATCCAAGAAGTGCACAGTACACCACTAGACATATTCTCACCGTTCTTTCCTACAAACATTTGCTTAAATAAACTTCTCATCTATTATAGTTTTCACATCATAAAACGCTTACCTTCTAATTTGCACAACCTAATTCTCTGTAAGAGAAGTTATGTTTACATCACTCGCAAAAAAATCGCTTCGGAAGTTTCCTCACTAGAATAATATTCATTTATTATCATTTGTTTTTTTCGTACGTCAGCTTTGACCTCTGACGAAGTCCCTAGAGACTAGGAACTGAATCTTAAGTGTTAATCCATTTTTCCCTGGCTGCCGTGTGCACAGGGGTCCCTCGCCACACGGGCAGATAACTCCGTCTTCGGAGGTACTCATATTTTTCCCGTCTATGAGTAACTGGCTGCTGAGACCAAGGGTGGTTGCCACAGAGAGAAATCATAAATAAAAATCCCAAATGGGGGAGCCGGGATTTGAACCCACAACCTCTCTGTCTCGAGTCCGGCGTCTTGCCTCGAGACCAACCAGTCCCCATTATATTATATAATGGATTTACTTTTATTATAATTTGTCTCCAGTCTAAACCACTGAAAACTTATATTCGAGCTGTTTCGTCTTATAACTGTCTGCCCACGCAAGTATTCAGCCCTACCCTATCCGGGAGATACTTGTCTTAATAGGAAAATACACCATACAAATAGGAACACGCAATTTATTCCCGAGTTGTGATCGTAATCCCATGCTATAATCATGATAACATACATGCGTGAAAGACTTCGACACTGACTACTTTTTTTAAGATAAGTGAGTTGGTCGTGTGCTCTTTATCATCATCATCATGTGCCTTACCGGTTGGCGTAGGCGATCATGTCCTTCCACAATCTTCTATCTACAGTGCATCGTATCAGTTCTGTTGTTGACTGTTTTTCATGCCATGACACCAAGCTATCCAGTATTTTCTCTCTTTGTCGTCCACGATCTCTCTTTCCTTCTATGTTGCCAGTTGTAACCAAGTATTCCAACTTTCTTCTTCTCATGATGTACCCGAAACATATTTTGTGTTTGCCTCTTTGAGAACTTCCTCATTGGTCTTTTTAGCTGTCTAGAGAACTTTCAACATTCTTCTGAGAAATCCCATCTCTGTGGCCTCTAATCGTCTTTCCATTGCTCTCTTGTGTTCGGTTTTGCGTGGCAAAGCGCTAAGCTAACGAGTACAGGTTCGATCCTGCTTCGAACCATATATTGTTCATTGTCTTTTTTTATTGTTGAATTTTTATTTGTCATTTTGTCCGATTGTTGTAAACACACCTCCTCCTCTGACGTTATTCTTTTATTTTTACTTACCAGTTTTAGCCTATCTTCCTAGACTCTTATTTCGGCTCAGGTCTTGTTGCTGCTGTTAGGAACACCATCATTGCATACCGGGTGATTCCACAGGTGCTCCGAGATCCCCCTCGAGAATCTCAGGAAAATGCTGGGAGGATCCAGATCCACGTGTATGAACTCCGTAGCACGGCTGTTATCCACTTTGTGGGAGTTTTTTGCTGGCAATTTTGCCCGAGCAGCGACCGAATTTATCATCCACTTTTATTTTTTTTAATTTTAACTGCCAAAGATTCTTTAACGTGTACTTGGGGCCACACAAGACCTCTTGTTTATTTCCGCTATCCGGAAGGGTTAGACATATGACATCACAACCCAAGAGATCAATGGATCTACTTCTTCATCTTCCTCTACTACTACTACCATTTCTTCTTCTACTACTACTACTACCATTTCTTCTTCTACAACTACTACTTCTTCTTCTTCTTCTTCTACTTTTTCATCTTCTTCTACAACTACTACTTCTTCTTCTTCTACTTTTTCATCTTCTTCTACAACTACTACTTCTTCTTCTTCTACTTTTTCATCTTCTTCTACAACTACTACTTCTTCTTCTTCTACTTTTTCATCTTCTTCTACAACTACTACTTCTTCTTCTTCTACTTTTTCATCTTCTTCTACAACTACTACTTCTTCTTCTTCTACTTTTTCATCTTCTTCTACAACTACTACTTCTTCTTCTTCTACTTTTTCATCTTCTTCTACAACTACTACTTCTTCTTCTTCTACTTTTTCATCTTCTTCTACAACTACTACTTCTTCTTCTTCTACTTTTTCATCTTCTTCTACAACTACTACTTCTTCTTCTTCTTCTACTTTTTCATCTTCTTCTACAACTACTACTTCTTCTTCTTCTTCTTCTACTTTTTCATCTTCTTCTACAACTACTACTTCTTCTTCTTCTTCTACTTTTTCATCTTCTTCTACAACTACTACTTCTTCTTCTTCTTCTTCTACTTTTTCATCTTCTTCTACAACTACTACTTCTTCTTCATCTAATTCTTCATCTTCTTCTACTACTACTACTTCTTCTTCTTCTTCTGCTACTTCTTCATCTTTTTCTACTACTACTTCTCCCTCTTCTTCTTCTACTTCTGCTTCTACTTCTTCTACTTCTACTTCTTCATCTTCTTCTACAACTACTACTTCTTCTTCTTCTACCTCTTCTCTTCTGCTTCTACTACTACTTCTTCTTCTACTTCTTCATCTTCTTCTACTACTACTACTTCTTCTTCTACTTCTTCATCTTCTTCTACAACTACTACTTCTTCTCTTCTTCTGCTTCTTCTACTTCTTCTTTACAACTGAACTAACCAAAATATCAGATATCAGCAATCAGCCTCAGACAATTGTTCATTTCTTGACTAATGGAATCAATTTGTAAATGTGGTTGTTTTTAAGCTCCCAAAAACATGACTGACAATCTGACATAATCTACCAGCCAACTAGTCGACCTATCGATGGACCAAGATTTTGTCATTTGCGAGCCAAGCTTATATTACCACGCTTCGTTTCGCAGATGTCAGACAGCGTGAAATGATCATGTAAGTTTTAGTCTGGTTCCTCCACTGGATCTTTTCATCTAAGACTCTCAGAAACTGACATCAAAAGATTCCGCTCGTTCATTCATTTCCGGAACTAAAACAACGGTCGTCCAACCGGAATTATTGTCTCTTTGCGAATTAGCTAGCCCTTGTTCTCGTCTATCTCTCTCTCTCTTTACTCTCTATGTCTCTCTCTCTCCCTCTCTCGCTTTCTTTTCACCTCTCTCTCTCTCTGTCTCTCTCCTTCCCTCTCTCGCTTCCCCTTCTCTCTGTGGCTCTCTCTTTCCCTCTCTCGCTTTCTTTCCACCTCTCTCTCTGTCTCTCTCCTTCCCTCTCTCGCTTCCCCCTCTCTCTCTCTCTGTGGTTCTCTCTTTCCCTCTCTCGCTTTCTTACCACCTCTCTCTCTGTCTCTCTCCTTCCCTCTCTCGCTTCCCCCCTCTCTCTCTGTGTCTCTCTCCTTCCCTCTCTCGCTTCCCCCCTCTATCTCTGTGGCTCTCTCTTTCCCTCTCTCGATTTCTTTCCACCTCTCACTCTGTGTCTCTCTCTTTCCCTCTCTGGCTTTCTTTCCCCTCTCTCTGTGTCTCATTTTTAGTTTTTTAAAAACTTCATCGTTTGTTTTCTTTTCCTTCCATCCAATTCTACCTATTCTTCTATAAATCCACATGTCAAAGACTTCAATTTTCTGTTCTGTTTCTTCTTGTCTTCTTCTGTCCAAGTTTCCTCACCTTTTAGAAGTGTTCAGTAGATATAACATTTTGTTATTCATGGTTTAGCCCTGGTGTTTTATGCTTTGATGTTAGTATATGTTTTACAAGATTAAAATTACATTTTGCCATTCCTATTCGTGTGTATATTTCAGTAAAGATTAAAAAGATTAATACATGGTATATATATATATATATATATATATATATATATATATATATATATATATATATATATATATATATATATATATATCATCATCATCAAGTACCGGGCCTAGTGGCATGCATAGGTGATCATGTCTCGCCACAACTTTTGATCTCGACAGTTCTTTATCATTTCTGTTGTTGACCTTCTGCCAAGCCATTCTCTTAAACTGTCTGATATTTTCTCTCTTTGCTTCCCTCTAACGTCCCTCAATTTTTCCAGTTGTTACAATATATTCTAGTTGTTCTCATCTCATTACATGGCCAAAAAATAATGTTATTTTGGCGATGTAATGAGAAGTGAACAGCTGGAATATATTGAAACAACTGGAAAGAATGTAAGGACAAATGGATAGATGGAAGTAAAGAGAAAAAATACCAGACAGCTTAAGAGATTAGGTTTGGCAGAAGGTCAACAACAGAAATAATAAATAGATGTCGAGATCGAAAGTTGTGGAGAGACATGATCACCTACGTACAGCAGGCAAGGTACTTGATGATGATGCTTTCTCTGTATTTAGCTTGAAATGTATTATTATTTTGCATCGTCTCCTCCTATAATTTTATTCGGATGTAAAGCGTATCAAATCTAATTCTGAACTTTACTCCTGCGAAACTAACTTTTACGATAAATTTGATGATAGCCTGCCATTCTCGCCACGAGAAAACTCATTAAGACCATCATTATAAAAACGCAAAAAAATTAGTGGGTGTTATAAAAATAATTAAATTAGGAAAACTAATAATGGCCTTCTGTGGCAGAGGTCATAAAGTAAATTAAGTACGTAGGATGTCACTAATGTCCTTGTCCCTAACCTGTCATTAATTATTTCATGGAATTTGGTATGATGTCATTCATGTAAATGTTTTTGGCTGTATCCAAACGATGCGGCGGAGAGCTGCGAATTCCAATAATGTATGCGATATGACGTCATTAATTATTGATTATACGTTTTCATAGCAAAGTTGTGCCAAATATATCACGTCTGTCCAACACGCAGTAGCCCTAGAGTCAAAACGAGTATCTTCTAAACACAATGTCTTAGCGTTATGATACCTAACATCCTAACTTTGTGATACCTAACATCCTACCGTTGATACCTAACATCCTATCGTTGTGATACATAATATTCTAACGTTGTGATACCTAACATTCTAATTTTGTAATACCTAACATCCTATCGTTATGATACATAATATTGTACCGTTGTGATACCTGACATTCTAATTTTGCGATACCTAACATCCTAACGTTGTGATATCTAACATCCTAATGTAGTGAGACCTAACATCCTACTGTTGTGATACCTAACATTCTAACGTTGTGATACCTAACATCCTACCTTTGTGATACGTAACATCCTAACGTAAGAATACCTAACATCCTAACGTTGTGATAGATAACTTCCTAACTTTAGAATACTTAACATTCTAACTTTGTGGTACCTAACGTCCTAACGTTTGAATACCTAACATCCTAACTTTGTGATACCTAACATCCTAACTTTGTGATACCTAACATCCTAACTTTGTGATACGTAACATCCTAACTTTGTGATACCTAACATCCTAACGTTGTGATAGCTAACATCCTAACGTTGTGATACCTAACATCCTAACGTTGTGATACCTTACATCCTAACGTTGTGATACCTAACATCCTAACTTTGTGATACCTAACATCCTAACGTTGTGATACCTAACATCCTTACTTTGCGATACCTAACATCCTAACTTTGTGATACGTAACATCCTAACTTTGTGATACCTAACATCCTAACGTTGTGATACCTAACACCCTAACGTTGTGATACCGGTGCCAGACCTGGACGCTCGACTTAACTTAATAACGGTCAGAAAAACAACCACCGCCGAAATGCCAGGAAACAGTCTGGGAGATAAGATCAGAACTGATGAATTAGCAATACAATAAGATCAGAACTAATGAATTAACAATACAATAAGATCAGAACTAATGAATTAACAATACAATAAGATCAGAACTAATGAATTAACAATACAATCCGATCAGAACTAATGAATTAACAATACAATAAAATCATCAGAACTAATGAATTAACATTACAATAAGATCAGAACTAATGAATTAACAATACAATAAAATTATCAGAATTAATGAATTAACAATACAATAAAATCATCAGAACTAATGAATTAACAATACAATAAAATCATCAGAGCTAATGAATTAACATTACAATAAGATCAGAACTAATGAATTAACAATACGATACTATCAGAACTAATGAATTAACATTACAATAAGATCAGAACTAATGAATTAACAATACAATCCGAAATAATTCCTTTCTTTGATGGGACATATAAATACGAAAGACACACTGATGTGGCTATGAAATAAGACGAGAAGAACTAGATGTGACACACTGAACCATTAACAAATGTGACGAGCATGCATGTGACGATGTCACAAGGGAGACCACGGAAATGATTAGTGTTATTGTAGAGGCAGTGTGGAACATAACAGCAGTAGTCCGAAAGACAGTCAACTGTATGTTCCCTCGACAGGCAATTGAGAAGAAAATAAGAGGAAGAATGGTAGAAGTTGTAAAGGTTACCAACACTGTTCAGAATCATTCATCATCATCAAGCACCATGCCTGCTGGCGTAGCTGATCATGTCTCTCCACAACTTTCCATCTCGCCAGTTATTTATCATTTCTGTTGTTGACCTTCTGCCAAACCATTCTCTTAAGCTGTCTGTCTTATCTCTTTGTTTCCCCTATCTCTTCGTTAATCAATTTTCCCAATTGTTACAGTATATTCCAGTTGTTCTCTTCTCATTACATGGCCAAAAAATAATGATTGCTTCTTCCTAATATTGGAAATTAGATCTCTCTTTGCTTTGGCCTCTTTCAGAACGTTCTCATCACTTTTATTAGCTGTCGTTACTATTCTCAACATTATTCTGTAAAACCACATTTCTACAGTCTCCGGTGATTTTCATTTTCTGTTGTCCTATTGTCCATGATTCACATCCATTTGTTAAGACTAGGTCTACATAACATTTAAGAACTCTGTTTCTTGTTTCTATTGTCAAAAATGGATTGCACAGTATCTTCAACATTTTTTTGGAAAAGTGCTTTTGCCTGAGCCATTCTGCATCTCATTTCTCTTGTACATTGCCCATCTGAGGTTAACAACGTTCCCAGACAGTTAAATTCATTTACATGTTTTAATATTTTTCCACTTGTCTTTTATATGCATTGCGGTGATGTCCTTTTCTTTGTTGCTACCATTACTTCTGTCTTTATGCTACTAAGGCTGAATTCTTTTATTTATTTTTTTTCTTTCTTGCAATATAATTTATGACATTCCTTGTAACCCATTTTCACTCCTAGCGATTAAGACTGTATCATCAGCATACCTCATATTATTTATATTATGACCTCCAATTGTTATTCCTGACATGCCCCTTATGGATCTTAAAATAATCTCACAATATATATTAAATAAATCAGGTGACAAAAAAAACCACCTTGACTAACACCCTGTTTTATTTGTTGAAACATTCGCAATTTATTTCAAGTTTTAATGGCTGCTGTTTGTTGCCAGTACATGTTCTTCAATATTCTTACATCTTTTCTGTCTACGTTTATGCCGTCTAAAATTGTGATTATTTTGTGGTGCTTTACTTTGTCCAATGCTTTGGTATAATCTCATCATCATCAACAAGTGCCGTTCCTGCTGGGGTAGGTGATAATTTCTCTCCACAACTTTCGATCTCGACAGTTATTTATCATTTCTGTTATCGACCTTCTGCCACGCCATATACAATATATCCATGGTATAATCTAATATAACAATGGATAAGAGGTCGGGTTCGATCCTGATCGATGGCTTCCAGGTTCATCCAGCCTTAAATGGGTACCGAATTTTTTTTCTGTGAAAGTAAAGTGGTGCAGGCGTAAAATCCGACCACCTTACCCCAAAAAATCATGTGCTGAAGGTCTGTAAAATTGATGGTCACAAACACCATATTTCCTGTACGCCACTTGGCGTGACGGGGGTACGTTTAGTTTACTTTTATGATGTAATATAATAATAATCATCCAGAATCATTAAAATATTCTATTTCTTGGAATTGAGCGACACTACTTTACAAAGTAGAAGGTCCATAATCAATAGATTTCAAACAAGCCACACAAATGTGAGTATATATTTGAACAAACATAATCTCGAAGGTTGTTTAAAACTATTTTGTGGCAGTTATTTATTTTTGTAATATTTTGAATCCTGGCGTTTAATGAAAAGAACAAAAAACAAAAATGGATAACTAACACCATCTTAGAAAAAATGGAAGAAAGGAGACAAGCGAAGAACACTGCCCAATACAATAAAATAGATAATGAGATACGCAAAATGTGCAAAAAGGCAAAAGAAGACTGGCTCAGCCAAAAATGTAGAGAAATAGAAACTATGGAAAGCAAACAAGACCTAAGAGGAATGCACACAGAAATAAGAGAATGACTAATAAAAATAAAAAGCCACAGAAGGTGGATGCATTGCAGACAAAAAAGGAAAAATGCTAACAGACAATAAGGATATCATAGATAGATGGCAGGAATATATAACAGAACTATTTCATGATCAAAGGGACAAGAAACCAGTTATAAAATGTACATCAGGCTATAAAATCTTAAAATCTGAGGTGGAAAAAGCTATAAAAACAATGAAAAGGGGAAAAGCAGCAGGACCTGAAAGCATACAGATAGAGATGATACAGGCACTTGAACATTTTGGCATTGAAGTGATTACAGACATATGCAACGACATATACCACACAGGATACATACCAAATGAACTAAAAACATCAACTTTCATTGCATTGCCTAAAAAGAATGGTGCAGTTGAATGCAGTGACTTTAGAACAATAAGCCTAATGAGCCATGTTACAAAAATCTTGCTAAAAGTTATACAAGGAAGGATTCAGAATAAAATCAATACTGAATTAGATGAGCAGCAATTTGGATTTAGGAAAAATAGCGGGACAAAAGAAGCCATATTCTGCATGAGAACATTAATCGAAAAATACACAGAAGTAAACAAACCAATATATGCCTGCTTCATAGACTACACCAAAGCTTTTGATAGAGTACACCACAAACAACTTATAGAATGCCTAAAAGAGATACATCTAGATGACATGGATATACGACTAATATGCAATCTATACTGGGAGCAAACAGCAATAATAAAATATAACAAAGAGTTCTCTACACCCATTGATATAAAAAGAGGAGTAAGACAAGGAAGCATCCTATCACCAAGCTGTTCAATCTATACACTGAGCAAATCTTTAAAAACATCATAGAGATGCCAGGCCTACAAATTAATGGAAAGATAATCAATAACCTAAGATATGCTGACGATACTGTACTACTAGCAGAAAATCCTAAAGACCTACAACAATTACTTAATGAAATAAACACGACAAGCAAAAAATATGGACTAGATATGAATATCAAAAAGACTAAAACTATGATCATAAACAAAGAAAATACTCAAAACCCACAAGTGGATATCAAAATTGAAGGAATAGACCTTGAGACAGTTCAGAACTATAACTACCTTGGACATACTATAACCAGTGATGGAAAATGTACAACTGAAATAAACAAAAGAATAGGAATGGCAAAAGTAATTTTAATGTCATGAAGGACATACTAACATCAAAACAAATAACACCAGAGCTAAAACTAAGAATAGCAAAATGTTACATCTTCTCAATATTCCTATATGGTGCTGAAACATGGACATTAGACAAGAAAACAGAACAGAGAATTGAAGCCTTTGAAATGTGGATATATAGAAGAATAGGTAGAATTGGATGGAAGGAAAGAAAACAAATGACAAAGTCTTAAAACAACTAAAAATGAAAAGAGAACTTCTGAACACAATTAGAACAAGACAAATGCGATTCTTAGGCCATGTTAAAGACACAACAGCCTACTGAAAGTGATCCTGGAGGGGAAAATACAAGGTAAAAGAGGCAGAGGCAGACCAGATTAACATGGACGAGTAACATCAAAAGATGGACAAATCAACCGATGACAACCTGCACCATCAAAGCAAGAGATAGAGCAAAATGGTAGCCAACCTTCGTTGCGGAGACGGCACTCAATGATGATGATGAAACACAATTAAAACAAGATAAATGAAATGTGTTAAAAGACACAACAGCGTACTAAAAGTAATCTTAGAAGGGAAAATATAATGTAATAGAGGCAGAGACAGACTAAGACTAACATGGACGAGTAACATCAAAAGATAGACATGTCAGCCTATGACAAACTGGACCATCAAAGCAAAAGAGTGAGCGGAATGGTGCTCCACGGTAGCCAACCTTTGATGCGGAGACGGCGCTCAATGATGATGATGATTTTTTTTTTTTTAATTTTGAATACAGAAGTAAGTGCTCACTGAATGAATGTAGTGTCACTACCACACATACTACACCTATCATGTGATTCCCATTTACACCATTGAAAATCACTGATCAATCCCTTCGTCAGTCTACTCGTACAAGATAATAAACATGTCATCATTTTTAGGAGAACGTGAACTTCCGGTCAATATGGTGGATAGGCGGCAGGAACCATTCAATTTCGTTATCATTTCGAAATCATGTGCCGAAGATCTGTAAATTGATGGTCACTAACACCATATTCCCTATACGCCACTTGGCGTGACGAGGTCTCTTTACTTTACTTTTTTCATGATTTGACCGAAAGATATTGATCGTTTCTTTCTTATGCTTTTATGTGCTGCCTTTTTGTCTTGGCATCGATGAGAATATCCCCATTGTTCACTTTCGTTCTTCAAGGAACTCCCACTATTCTTATGAGATAACGTATTTCTGTGACCTCTATTGTCTTTTCATTTGGGTGTCTACTGTCCCTGACAACTAACTATATATTGTACCGATGAACTCTTTCTCACGTCTTTGACATAGACTTGTTCCTGAAGCTGTTTTTCATTTTCTGATGTACTGCTATGGCCTGTGCATTCTGTTTTTTTTTTACTTATGTGGTGCGTCTTGCTTCTAATATTATTGTGCACATTGTATAGGTTTTTCTAAAGCATTTCATAACATCATCGCCATTGAAGAATTGAATGAAGGTCTCTACTTTCTCGTGGAGAAGGCTTATAGGAAAGTGTTCTCTTCACGGATGTCTTATAGGAAAGTGTTCTCTTCACGGATGTCTTATAGGAAAGTGTTCTCTTCACGGATGTCTTATAGGAAAGTGCTCTCTTCACGGATGTCTTATAGGAAAGTGCTCTCTTCACGGATGTCTTATAGGAAAGTGCTCTCTTCACGGATGTCTTATAGGAAAGTGCTCTCTTCCCGGATGTCTTATAGGAAAGTGCTCTCTTCACGGATGTCTTATAGGAAAGTGTTCTCTTCACGGATGTCTTATAGGAAAGTGCTCTCTTCACGGATGTCTTATAGGAAAGTGCTCTCTTCACGGATGTCTTATAGGAAAGTGCTCTCTTCACGGATGTCTTATAGGAAAGTGCTCTCTTCACGGATGTCTTATAGGAAAGTGCTCTCTTCACGGATGTCTTATAGGAAAGTGCTCTCTTCACGGATGTCTTATAGGAAAGTGCTCTCTTCACGGATGTCTTATAGGAAAGTGCTGTCTTCACGGATGTCTTATAGGAAAGTGCTCTCTTCACGGATGTCTTATAGGAGAGTGCTCTCTTCACGTTATTTGGTTGTTATACAAATGGGTCGTGGTTATTTGACTGTTACATAAGTGGGTCGATGGTTATTTGGCTGTTATACAAGTGAGTGGCTGGTTATGTGGCTGTCCTCGAGACTGGAAAATATTTAGAAAATACTGGTCTTGACAATAAACTAAACAAATTTTATATAATTACTATTTTTTTTTTATAAATCGATGTATTAACTCTTTCATTGTAATACATTTTATTGCTAAGTGTAACTATAAACACCAGCAGCATAGTCCTATAAACACCAGCAGCATAGTCCTATAAACACCAGCAGCATAGTCCTATAAACACCAGCAGCATAGTCCTATAAACACCAGCAGCATAGTCCTATAAACACCAGCAGCATAGTCCTATAAACACCAGCAGCATAGTCCTATAAACACCAGCAGCATAGTCCTATAAACACCAGCAGCATAGTCCTATAAACACCAGCAGCATAGTCCTATAAACACCAGCAGCATAGTCCTATAAACACCAGCAGCATAGTCCTATAAACACCAGCAGTATAGTCCTATAAACACCAGCTGCATAGTCCTATAAACACCAGCAGCATAGTCCTATAAACACCAGCTGCATAGTCCTATAAACACCAGCAGCATGTTCCTATAAACACCAGCAGCATAGTCCTATAAACACCATCAGCATAGTCCTATAAACACCAGCAGCATAGTCCTATAAACACCAGCAGAATAGTCCTATAAACACCAGCAGCATAGTCCTATAAACATCAGCAGCATAGTCCTATAAACACCAGCAGCATAGTCCTATAAACACCAGCAGCATAGTCCTATAAACACCAGCAGCATAGTCCTATAAACACCAGCAGTATAGTCCTATAAACACCAGCTGCATAGTCCTATAAACACCAGCAGCATAGTCCTATAAACACCAGCTGCATAGTCCTATAAACACCAGCAGCATAGTCCTATAAACACCATCAGCATAGTCCTATAAACACCAGCAGCATAGTCCTATAAACACCAGCAGCATAGTCCTATAAACACCAGCAGCATAGTCCTATAAACACCAGCAGCATAGTCCTATAAACACCAGCAGCATAGTCCTATAAACACCAGCAGCATAGTCCTATAAACACCAACAGCATAGTCCTATAAACACCAGTACTCCATAGCTTCGTTCACACAGCACTAGTTATCGACTGTTATATAAACCACTCAACCGTCATCCTGGAGCCTACCCTATAAATATTTCACACATTCAACAGAAAGCGGTAATCTGCTTAAGATATTATCACCCTGACCTGTCTTGTCCTGGTGTCAGACTCAGAAATGGTGTAATTGTTCTTGGCCAGGCGACGAATCACATAAATAAAGGGCCGAATATTAACTTAAACGTGTGTTAGCGTTGTCTGCAGCCAGGGCTCTGGCGTGTCCTTTGCAGAATGTTACATTCACTACAACTCGTCTGAAAGAATGTCTGTCTCTAGCCAGATCTCCCACAGAACGTTACATTCACTACAACTCGTCTGAAAGAATGTCTGTCTCTAGCCAGATCTCCCACAGACCGTTACATTCACTACAACTCGTCTGAAAGAATGTCTGTCTCTAGCCAGATCTCCCACAGAACGTTACATTCACTACAACTCGTCTGAAAGAATGTCTGTCTCTAGCCAGATCTCCCACAGAACGTTACATTCACTACAACTCGTCTGAAAGAATGTCTGTCTCTAGCCAGGTCTCCCACAGAACGTTACATTCACTACAACTCGTCTGAAAGAATGTCTGTCTCTAGCCAGGTCTCCCACAGAGTGTTGCATTTACAACATCCCGCCTGAAAGAATGTCTGTCTCTAGCCAGGTCTCCCACAGAGTGTTGCATTTACAACATCCCGCCTGAAAGAATGTCTGTCTCTAGCCAGGTCTCCCACAGAGTGTTGCATTCACCACATCCCGCCTGAAAGAATCTCTGATTCTAGTCAGATCTCCTACTTCTGTTGTCATGTTAAAGACCTCCTCGGTATCTGGAAGCCACCTTTTTCTTGGTCTGCCCCTGTCTCGTCGTCCTGGAACCGTATCTTCCATTATCGTTCGTTCTTTCTAGCCCGCTCTGTCTTCTCACGTGGGAAAGATGTGGATGTCCTATCCACATTGAATCAACTAACCACAACATGATGTTTTATTCACGTCAGACCAGTTCACTAACCACTGCTAAATGTTCTAGACCCGTTCACTAACCACAGATGAATGTTCTAGACCAGTTCACTAACTACAGATGAATGTTCTAGACCAGATCACTAACCACAGATGAATGTTCTAGACCAGTTCACTAACCAAGATGAATGTTCTAGACCAGTTCACTAACCACAGATGAATGTTCTAGACTAGTTCACTAACCACTCCGACTGTTCTAGACCAGTTCACTAACCACTCATGAATGTACTAAACCAGTTTACTAATCACTCCCGAATGTACTAAACTAGTTCACTAACCACTCTTTAATGTTCTAGACCAGTTCACTAACCACTCCTGAATGTTCTATAGGCCATTTCACTAACCATTTCTCTACCACCGCTTTTTTCTTATAAAATGACATGTACTTAAATCCACAATTTAAAAAAAAAATATTATTTCATGTCTTTTCTGTCAATTTAATGGAGCCGCGATAGCTCAATGGTTAGTGAACTGGACTACAAAGGACAAGAGGTAGGGTTCGATTCCAACCGAGGGCTTCCAGGTTCACCCAGCCTTTAATGGGTACCGGATTTTTTCTGGGAAAGTAAAGCGGCACGGACGTAATACCGACCACATTACCCCAAAAATCATGTGCCGAAGGTCTGTACAATTTATGGTCACTAACACCATATTCCCCATACGCCACTTGGCGTGACGGGGGTACTTTACTTTTTTTTTGTTTCTGTCAATTTCTTCTTATTTTACTGTTAAGCTTTGAGAGTTCTGCTTGAGTAACGGAACTTTATTGCTTTCTGAACATATTTATCATCAAATTTTCTCAAATTTGAAGTTTCAGCGACACATCTCCAAAGAGTGTTGGAGCATTGAGAGTTAAATTGAAACAAGACGCTACATTACCACAGCAATGGCACGTCAACTGTCGCAATTACTGGAGCAAGAAAATATAACATTGACATGGGGACAGCAAGTGATAAATAAATATATTCCTTACATTTCTTTGTTATTAATGCCAGACTTGATCCTTATGTAAGGTTCAAAAGGGCAAGATCACAACATGGAAGCTGAGACGTTTGTAAAAAGACAATTAATGTCGCTAAAAAAGGATGAGATGAAACACAATATCGGAAATATTTTCGGAGCAATATCCTATATCAAACAAGAGATAAATAAAGAGCTATAACAAGATTTAGGCATCTCGTGACAATGAAGATAAACCCGGCTATGATTTCGTGGATAACAACTGCCGATTTGGGATTAGAGGTCGATGTGGATTCAGAGCTCGATGTGGATTTAGAGCGTGTTTTGGATTCTAGACTGGATATGGATTTATGGCTTGTTTTGAATTCTAGGCTCGATGTAGATTTAGGGTTTGCTTTGGATTCTAGATCTATGTGAATTTATGCTTGCTTTGTATTCTAGATCTATGTGAATTTAGGCTTGCTTTGTATTCTAGTAAAGTAAAGTACCCCCGTCACGCCAAGTGGCGTATAGGGAAATGTGGTGTTAGTGACCCTATATTTGAGAGACCTCCAGCACATGATTTTTGGGGAAATGTGGCCAGTATTACGCCCGTGCTGATTTACTTTCCCAGAAAAAAATCGGGTACCCATTTAAGGCTGGGTGAACCCGAAAGCCGTCGGTTGGGATCGAACCCTACCCCTTGTCCGTGGTAGTCCAGTTCACTAGCCACTGAGCTATCGCGGCTCCCTTGTATTCTAGATCTATGTGAATTTAGGTTTGCTTTGTATTCTAGATCTATGTGAATTTAGGCTTGTTTTGTATTCTAGATCTATGTGAATTTAGGTTTGCTCTGTATTCTAGATCTATGTGAATTTAGGCTTGCTTTGTATTCTAGATCTATGTGAATTTAGGCATGCTTTGTACTCTAGATGTCTGTGAATTTAGGTTTTCTTTGTATTCTAGATCTATGTGAATTTAGGCTTGCTTTGTATTCAAGATCTATGTGAATTTAGGTTTTCTTTGTATTCTAGATCTATGTGAATTTAGGCTTGCTTTGTATTCAAGATCTATGTGAATTTAGACTTTCTTTGTATTCAGAGCACGATGTGGATTTTGGGCTTGCTATGGATTTAGAGGTTGATTTGAATTCTAGACTCGATTTGGACATTGTGCTGGAATAAAATATGTAGATATCCCAAAATGATGTAGCGATCGAGAGAATAATTTCGAGTGGTGCACACAAAGACTAGGCAAGATAACTAACATTTCAATCAAAACCTTTTGACGTTTGCAAGCAATAAAGATATGCCAGGTACTCTATACTAGTACATTAATAATTTAGTTAATTTAAATTAGTCTCCTGTGATGTCTAGTCTAACGAAAGTGTACATCATTTTCCTCCCAGGGCATGCGAATGTAAGAGGTTATAAGCGAACAGAGAGGCTTGCTAGTTTGGTATATTTGGAACGCGGAAGAACATTGACCGGGGGAGACATTATAAATACCTTCAGCGACGCTGGAGGAAAACATCGACTAAAATGAAACTGAATCCGTAACAAAGTGAATAAGTATCTTATCAAAGTGGGAGATACAAAAAGGGAGATACAAGGTGGGAGATACATGGTGAGAGATACAGGGTGGGAGATACAAGGTGGGAGATACAAGGTGGGAGATACAAGGTGGGAGATACAAGGTGGAGATACATGGTGAGAGATACAGGGTGGGAGATACAAGGTGGGAGATACAAGGTGAGAGATACAAGGTGGGAGATACAAGGTGGGAGATACAATGTGAGAGATACAAGGTGGGAGATACATGGTGAGAGATACAAGGTGGGAGATACATGGTGAGAGATACAAGGTGGGAGATACAAGGTGAGAGATACAAGGTGGGAGATACAAAGTGGGAGATACAAGGTGAGAGATACAAGGTGGGAGATACAAGATGAGAGATACAAGGTGGGAGATACAAGGTGGGGGATACAAGGTGAGAGATACAAGGTGGGAGATACAAGGTGGGAGATACAAGGTGAGAGATACAAGGTGGGAGATACAAGGTGGGAGATACAAGATGAGAGATACAAGGTGGGAGATACAAGGTGGGAGATACACGGTGAGACTGCTACGCAGAATCATAAAACGGACGTATCAAACAACAACAACATCGCTGTTGCTAGTCGCTTCGCGTTGAGGCATGTACTTCAAAGATCTGAACACATATAAACTCACTTGATGTGCAATGGGGATGACCTGTCAACTAAATTAAATTAAATTAAGCTTAACCAAATTAAACTAAACTAAACTAGAGTCAATTATTTTCTTAATAAATTATTGTGGTTATGGTTACGATTATGGTTATAGAAGGTCTCGGTATCACTGCAAACGAATTAAAATCCATAATGCCTCAACCGCCTGTGCCAGTGGAATCATCCGAATTAATATCTCATCTCCCAAACAAAGAAATGTAGCTGCAGTCCCCATCATATATTAGCACATGCCAAAAGACATACGGCGAAACTACACTGAAAGTGAACACAGCCACCTATTCCCCGTCATACGATATCATCATTCATCGCAAGAAATCGGAATATCAGATCCAGATAAAAAACACAATTCACAAAGCAATTAACTCAGTAGCTCCGGCAAGCAAGCCGGACTTGGAATATGAGGGAACTGCAACAATAACACTTTTCAGACATAGCCTTTAATAATCAATTATTATTACCATGAGGTGACTCTCTAATGTGCGATATAGGGTTCCGGTCACGCCCTGACGCCTGTGGGCAATACGATGTTTGTGGCCCATATTTTCCCATAACAAACGGAACATTTTATGGGCGACGTGGTAGGTATCACACCAAGCCGCCCAATTTTCCCAGGAAACAATCTCTAATACCCATTTTCATCATCATCATCAAGTACCGGGCCTAGTGGCGTAGGTGATCATGTCTATCCACAACTTTCGATCTCGGCAGCTATTTATCATTTCTGTTGTTGACTTTCTGCCTATCCATTCTCTTAAGCTGTCTGTTATTTTTTCTCTTTGCTTCCCTCTATCTCTTCGTCCCTCAATTTTTCCAGTTGTTACAATATATTCAAGTTGTTCTCTTCTCATTACATGGCCAAAAAATGATGATTGTTTCTTCCTAACATTGAAATTAGCTCTCTTTTTGATTTGACCTCTCTCAGAACATCTTCATTACTCTTCTTAGCTGTCCATGGTATTCTCAACATTCTTCTGTAAAACCACATTTCTACAGACTCCAGTGATTTTCTTATCTGTTGTCCTATTGTCCATGACTCGCATCCATATGTTAAGACTGGCTCTACGTAACATTTAAGAACTCTTTTTCTTGTTTCTATTGTCAAAAAATGGATTGCATAGTATTTTCCTCATTTTTTGGAAAGCTGCTTTTGCATCCAAAAAAAAGTTAAGGTTCTTTGGAAACTCGATCTAGAAATATCTGGTAAGTAGAGACTCGTAAACACAAATACCTAGTCTTTTCTTTTTCTTAAAAATAATTAAGACTCATACGCATTGTGCTTCTTTCTGTACATAATAAATGTTTAAAATAGTGACATACACTATAGTATGATATAGAAAAGTGAAAAAGTATGTAGAGTGACATATAAGTATAAAGGGTGATGAACAAACTATTGTTAAACATAAAGAGAACGGCCTAGTTTGAAGTAAAGAACACAGTACAACGTACACCATGTTAAATTAAGTTACCAAGTAATGTTAGACATTATAGTGAAGGAAAGCAAAAATAAAGGACTCATGACCTTAATAGTAAAAGACAGAAGTAATGGTAGCAACAAAGAAACAGACATCACCGCAATGCACAATTAAGACGTGGAACAATGTTAAAACAGATAAATGAATTTAAATATCTGGGAACAATGTTAACCTTAGATGGTAGATGTACAACAGAGGTGAGATGAAGAATGGTTCACACAAAAGCAGCTATTTTTAAAAAAATGAGGAAGATACTGTGCAAATGTGATACTGTGAATTTTTGACAATAGAAACAAGAAAAAGAGTTTTTAAAACGTTGTGAAAAAGACCAGGGAAATATGACAGTTAATTTCCAATATTAGGTAGAACCAACGATAATGTTATTGCCATGTAATGAGAAGAGAACAACTAGAATAAATTGCAACAACTGGAAACATTGAGGGACGAAGAGATAGAGGGAAGCCAAGATAAAAGATACCAAACAGCTTAAGAGAATGGCTTAGCAGAAGGTCAAAAGCAGATATGATAAATAGCTGTCGTGATCAAAAGTTGTGGATAGACATGATCACCTACTCTAGCATGCATGGTACTTGATGATGATGATGATGACGATGATGATGACGATGATGATGATGATAAGTAAAACGAAATAAAACCGAAATAGGGAGGTAAGCATAAGGACTTCCCTGGAAATGCTGTTTAGAAATAAATTATTTAAAAAATCATCATCAATCTAGGAAATGGGTCAGTCATGTCCTCACACTTAATACCTACCAATCCCAGAATGGGAGCCTGGTATGAAGAAACGTCAAAGTGAAGTGAACCAGCTTGATCGTAAAGTGAGCGAACTAATTACCTTCTAACTTCACTCTATCTTCACTCGATGAAAAATCACTCAAATGTTTCCTATTGTTTTTATGGTCACGTTCAAAACAAACTCGTGAATTATATTCTCGCTCTGACAAGAAAGCAGTTTCAAGTGGCTTGGGATAAGATAAACAATTGTGTAATAAAATGACAACAGCTTCTCATCAACGATAATCTAAATGCAATAACATTACAAACACTTCGACATTTAAACCCTCATCAGCGACAAAACCAACATCGTTATTGTTGACACACGAACATTATCACAGATATTGATGACACAAATTATGTTATTTTGTCTGTCAAAATGTTGTCTTATTTCTCGTGAACTGAAGCAGACACCTCAATTATATTGTTCCTAATTGAGAACCGTAGAGCCCACGCTTGCTGAAAACATCTTAGGTTCATTGCGTCATTTGAAAATACAAATCAGACATATAATTGATTATGTGTTTTGGCAATTTGTATTAAAATAATACAATTTTAATCACAGACATATATAGGTCGGCATTGTCAAAGCACTTAAATGTCAAAATGGTTACAAAATGGTATAATGGTAACAACCCTCTGTTACAAACGTTTAATATTATCCTATATGTTAAAAAAAAAAAACAACTGGGACCAATATGCGATGTTTCAGTCAACGGTTAATACCAGAAAACGTCATAAAATTATCCAAGAAAACACAAAAAGCTAATGTCGAATATACGTCATGCAGCAAACACATATCATCCTAGGTAGATGAGTTATTTTGAGCCAGTGGTGGGGTGTGATTGGGATTCCATTCACCATCAAGGGTGTTCTTCTCGAGAATGCATGGAAAAAGACCAAGAGGAAGACCTACATGAAGATGGATAGATGCAGTGACAGAGACATGTAACAACAAACGAAAATCACTAATTGAGACAGTTCGAGCAGCTCAAGAACGACACGTGATATAACCACGACACCTTCTCGGTATCAGTGAGAAAGAGAACAGAAAAAAAGAAGAAAGAAAGAAGTGGGGTGTGACGTACACTCCGACAAGATATGGTGACAGCTTTACAAAATAATGAACACAAGAAAATACTGACGTTTCGCCCAACATGCGGCCTTCTTCAGAAAACGAGATGAACAACAGGAACCAGTGAAGCACAAATAACTATCACTACAGCTAGGATGATTAGGTTAAGGAGAAGAGGACAGAGGGAAAAGAGGTGGGATGATGAGATGAGAAAGAGAGATGTGTTATATGTTACAGGATAGGTGAAATGTGGAGATATGAAAATATAAGTACAAAGAAATAATTGTAATTATAATTTAGACTTAGCTGATGGCAGTCACTCCGCTCACGGTGGAAGATGGCTATCAGTTGTCGGGGAAAGAGCCAAATGGATAATCATTCACATGGCTAGACTAGAGGTCCGACGTGTTATGAAGCAGTCAAGCGTAACGCAGGAAAGGACTCGAGGTAGTAAAAGTGACCAGTCTCATCCGCAGGAGCCATAGGTGCTAAGTTGGCTAAAATGTTTGATAGATCGACTGAAGTGCCCGGTTCAAGTCCCGGATGTGAAGAAACATTTTCTAGACTATAAGGCTAATTGTGGGAACCGCGATAGCTCAGTGGTTAGTGAACTGGACTACAAAGGACAAGAGGTAGGGTTCCATCCCAACTGATGACTTTCGGGTTCACCCAGCCTTTGATGGGTACCGGATTTTTTTTCTTGGAAAGTAAAGCGGCACGGGCGTAATACCGACCACATTACACCAAAAAATCATGTGCCGAAAGTCGGTAAAATTTATGGTCACTAACACGATATTTGCTATACGCCACTTGGCGTGACGGGGGTACTTTACTTTTTTTTAAAGATAAGGCTCATTGTGCTCACCAGCCTTTCAAATTGGGGTTATGGGATCGATCTTTCTTGGAATTAAGAGCAGCCTGATACCATACACACGCTAGATCTTCTATATCAGTGGGCAGCACCACAAAGAGGAGAACACGGCGATCCTAGCTTCTGTTAGTCAACCTGTTTTGCCGCAAACTGTTACCTGGGGAGGCCTAAGATAAAATCGAGAAAAGATGTAGGTCAGATGATGGTCCCCTGATCGCTAGCGCTTAAGTTCCCACCTCTCCTATTTCTCCATACAAGAGACAGATGTTTTAGGACGGGAGAAGCAAACAAAATAACAACATAACGAATGTAACGTTTACATAACGACCAGTTAGGTACGGAAGAAGATGGGGATTAAGCGAGTCATACTTTCTTTAGTCGGCAGATGAATTCATCACACACGCATACACGTAACAAGGAATGAAGATACCAGAGTAGGGGAAACAAAGGAGAAGAACAATGAATAGTCATGTTTACGCAAATGAAGGACAGCTAAAGAAGAATTAATAGAACTCTCTCTCTCTCTCGAACTCTCTCTCTCTCTCTCTCTCTGCGATCAAGACTCAATCAGAGTAGGATTCCAGACTCTCTCATTAAGGCAGCTGTCGTTTTAAGCGAATCGATTGCCCCATATAGTTTTTCTTCCAGGGAGGTGGGCGTGGACCACTTTGCACTTCTCAGGACTGTGTACTGGGGGCTATCCTGTAGAGCATGTTTTGTAGTCATATTGTCCAGTGTACAGTGGCATTGGCTGGTTGTACCTATTTTGAATTTGGTGAACATGTGATTTCTCATTCTATGTGGCCAGTGCGTAGGCGAAGTATGATGACTTGATCCCTCCTTGATAGTTGGTGGTATCCGTTACTCTCGTTATACTTTGGGTGTTCTCGTTTCCATTTTTCATGATACTGACCTTTGATGATGGATTTGGCTTCAACATAACTGAGTGGATGGTTCTCTTGTGGTAATCTTGCTATCTCTTTAGCTAATATGTCTGCGCGTTTGTTCCCGTGTATATTACAGTGTGAAGGTATCCACTGAATGACTACTCTCTGGAAGTTATTGCACAGTTGGTCCAGGGTTGTTCTCAAGTCATCTAGTTCATTGTTCTTGGGCTTTTTAGAGCTGATAGTACCGACAGTG